>VMDO01019632.1:0-39223 GCA_007922755.1 Pedetes capensis
TCAAGGTCATACCGTGGCTCTCGTATACTTGTTCTAATTTTCTTCAGCTTCAGTTTGAACTTGCATATGAGAAGTTGATGGTCTGATCCACAGTCAGCACCTGGTCTTGTTTTGACATTTTGTACAGAGCTTTTCCATCGTCTCTTTCCACATATGTAGTCAATTTGATTCCTGTATGTTCCGTCTGGTGAAGTCCATGCGTATAGTCTCCGTTTATGATGTTGAAAAAATGTATTTGCAATGAAAAGGTCATTGGTCTGACAAAATTCTATCATGCGATCTCCAGCTTCATTTCTGTCACCAAGACCATATTTTCCAACTACTGAGACTTCTTCTTTGTTTCCAACCTTTGCATTCCAGTCACCAGTGATTATCAGTATGTCTTGATTGCATGTTTGATCTACTTCAGATTGCAGAAGCTGATAGAAGTCTTCCCTTTCTTCATTTGTGGCCTTAGTGGTGGGTGCATAAATTTGAATAATAGTCATATTAACTGGCCTTCGTTGTAGGCGTATGGATATTATTCTATCGCTGACAACATTGTATTTCATGACAGATCTTGAAATGTCTTTTTTGATGATGAATGCAACCCCATTTCTCTTGAGTTTATCATTCCCAGCATACTAGACCATATGACTGTCTGACTCAAAATAGCCTATGCCGGTCCATTTTAGCTCACTGATGCCTAGAATGTCAATGTTTATGCGATCCATTTCTCTTTTAACAATTTCTAATTTGCCTAGATTCATACTACGGACATTCCATGTTCCAATTATTAATGGATGTTTACAGTTGTTTCTCCTCATTTTGAGTTGTGTCACATCATCACGTTGAGCACCCTGGGGTTTTACTCCATTTCCTTCATCACAGTAGACTCTACTTGGAGGAGGCAACTCTTCCCCAGTAGTCTTTTGAGTGCCTTTCAACCTGAGGGCCTCATTTTCCGGCACCATATCTGACAGTGTTTCTTTGCTATCCATAGGGTTTTCAATGGCTAGTTGTTTCGGGAGTGGCTCGCCAGGTCCTACTCCCTGATTTTAATGTGGAATTTAAAAAACTTAGACGATAAATACGCTAAATGCAAAGAGTTTGCTGGCCTCTCAGAAAGGGGGCATTAACACCAGCCCTAAACTGCCTCATCCCACTGGTTAGCAGATAACAGAGGGACTTGTGCAGCGCTCAAGGAAGAGATTGGGCTCCACACCGAGACTATATCTGGGGTGTTTTGCAAGGCCCTCAGGGACTTGTTAGCAAGTATGCCTAACAACCATTGGTGACACGGGATATGATTCGAAGACTGATTTGAAGCCTTGAGACTTTCTAAACTGATCCTTCTGCTCAGGCCCCATATGGTGTAGCATATGTAAAAGTAATGTTAACCACTTTTATTGTTTTTCTGCTTAATGGTCAAAACACCTTCAGTGGTAATCAAGATGTGATGGCTTTGTATTAAATTTCTTTTGGTGGCTCAAAATCCCTTGGAGAAGTTTCCTTGTACTTTTTTTTTCCTAAAGGAGAAGTGGTGACCACAGTCCCGTCCTTAAGTGTTGGTCCAGCTTGTGCCTTTGGGGCAGGTCATCGGCAGCATGTACTGCTGGCTTTGAAAAACTACAGCAGGAACTTCTCAGAAAGGAGGAACAAAGAAATGTTGTAGTCAGCCTTTCAGACTTTCATTTTTTAAAAAATAGTCATAACCGGATGTGGTGGTGCATGCCTGTCATCCCAGCGACGCAGGAGGCGGAGGCAGGAGGATCGCAGGTTCAAGGCCAGAGGCAGCCTGCGTAATTTAGCAAGACCCTGTCTCAAGATAAAAAAAATAAAATATGGGCTGGAGGTGCAGCTCAGTGGTGGAGCACTTGCAAAGTGTGCTTGAAGCCCTTGGGTTCAGCCCCCAAGCACTGCAAAAAAAAAAAAAAAAGTACTAATATTTTATTAGTGATGCTTAATAATGCTTAGGGGCTGGGATTTAGCTCAGTGGGTAGAGCGCTGCGCTGCAGTCTCTGAGGACCTGAGTTCAATTCCCAGCACCGCAAAAATGGGAGAAGGGCCTGGCAATCCACTCCCAGTGCAATCCCGAAGCACTCAGCCATTGAAAACCCTATAAGGGTTGCTATGAGTCGGATACCAACTCAACGGCACCTAACAACAACAACAATAATGCTTAAGCCTGCAGCTGTGGCCCTGTGGAATCTGATCCCACCAGATCTTGGAAGCTAAGAAGGGTTGGACCTGGTTAGTCCTTGGATGGGAGACCACCTGGGAATACCAGGTGCTACTGTAGGCTTGGGAGAAGGACCCGGCAGCCCACTCCCCAAACAATCAGCCATTGAAAACCCTATGAATAGCAGAGAAACACAATAGCGTTTCGCCTGTTGTACATAGGGTTGCGATGAGTCAGACACCAACTCGACAGCACCTAACAACAAAAACAATAATGCTTAAAACTGAAAATACCTATGGAATGATTTCAGAATTTTTAGGCATTTCTTCATTATTTCAAGATGAAGCTTACACCCACGTCTCAGACCCAGTCTGTCTTTGCCTATTTTAACCTCTTGGCTGAGAACATTGAGCCTTTTTCTCCTGCTCTGAGTTCCTTGAATGTGGCCCTCTCTGAGTGCGTGCACACACTTGCTTTTCCAGCCCGGCACTGAGGTTCATGCTCTTTCCAGCTTCTTTCTGCATCTGGTCCAGGGCCCGTGGTGAGGCTAACACTGTTGCTGTCCGCCTTCGAGAGACTCCTTGCTCGTGTTCCTTGAGGTGTTCACATGACCTATTTAAGCACTTCGGTTTTCAAGGACGTTTGCCTTGGGAGACGGCCACTTGGAGAACTTCCTTCTTGCTCTCACCCCGATCGATCACGTGGCTTTTACAGCTTCTTCCCACGAGGGCCTCCTCAGGCCTGGCCGGGGCTGGCCCTGGGCAGGAGGTCGAGGAGCAGGACTGCAGCTGCCGCTGGGCAGTGGCCTCACTGGCCACAGGGCTCATCCTGAGCAGAGATAACCGGCAGCACTGTTAGATCCTTGGGGCACGTGGAGCTGGCAGTGAGAGCCAAGAAGGTGACAGACAGGTGAACTCGGATGGGAAGGGTGTCAAGGCCATGTGCTGAGGAGAGGGGGCGCCAGCCCCAGCCCTTCTTGTTCTGAGTGCCTACTGTGTGGGACAGGATCTGGCTGAGTGGAGACAAAGCCAAAACCAACAGATAAACAAAACAACCAACTAAGCTTTTGTCGTTTTCAGGTGCCGTCGAGTCACATCTGACTCACAGTGACCCTCATGGGGTTGTCCTTTTTTTTTCTTTTGCTTGTAGTACTGAGGGTTGAACCCAGGGCCTCGTGCTTGCATGCTTTGCGAGTGCTGGACCACTGAGCTGTGTGCCAAGTCCATTTGTTTACTTTTTTTTTGAGACAGGGTCTCGTGAAATTATGCAGCCAGCCTCTGGTCTCAAACTTGCAATCCTCCTGCCTCCACCTCCTGAGTCACTGGGATGCGCCACCCCGCCCAACTCCTTATAGGGTTTTTCAATGGCTGATTGCTTTGGGAGTGGATTGCCATGTCCTCCCATTTTTTGAGGTACTGGGGATCGAACCTGCGTCCTCAGAGAGTGCTATGCGGCACTCTACCACCTGAGCTAACCCCCAGCCCATAGCAATTGAGTAGTTCATTTTAAATGGCCGCACCAGCTGCCTGCGAGCGCCCTGATTCGAAGGCCACCTTGGACTACCTGATGCCTTTTGTTTTGCAGAAAGTCAGAGTGTGTCAGTGCAGTGGCTGTGCAGATGTTCAGGGTAATTGTTTTGCCATCTGCTAAATGAGAGTTTAATAAGACATCTGGAGTCTGGAGTTTTGTGTTTAATGATTTTCTGTGGCTCAGTCCTCTAACGCTGGTGCGTTCACATTCCGAAACATTTTTGGACCCGAGCAATTAGCTCTTCACTTTCTAATTCTAAATAGTCGGATGACTTTTTCAATTTATAAATCTTGAAAGATTAGAACCGTGAAGGAATGTCATTTCTTCTGATGCCTTCCTTCTGTGGATTTTTAAATTCATATATTCGTTTTGTTCTTTTGTTTCAGTGAGCATTTACTGAGTCAGATACTACTCCTGATAAGATGATGTCCTGAAATGAGATAAATTTTAAGAAAATCACAGCTGGCTCTTTTCTAATGGTTTAGAACTTGATAATGAGAAGGAAACTCAATCATAAGAAGGAAACTGCAGGCATTTATTTCGACTGTGTTAGAAACTACAGTTGAAAAAGCTCTAACAAAGCTCAATAGCAGTCCAGCATAGTTTTGTTCTTGCTTATGCTTTTGTTTTTTGTATTTAGTGAGTTTTCCACTTCTTTCTCTTTCGGCTGCTAGACAGTTTTGTTCAGTCGTAAGTTCCAAATATGCTGGAAATTTGACACGGGATTTGTTTAACCTACGAGGTTGGATCCTCACTACTTGACACGCCAGAGCATGTTGGCATTCTGTCTGCTTCTAACCTCAATAAACAGCTCAGCCTAGGGGACATCTGGGAATTGCTGCAGAGGAGGTGGGATGTGGCACTGATCAGACCCAGTGGGGTAAGATTTTGTTAAATTGTGAGTGTTGTCCACGTAACCACGGGGCTGGGGGGGGGGGGTGCTCCACAGTACCACCCGTGAAATAAAAGGAATGAAAGAACAACCTGCAGGGTTCGTTCATAAACAAGGGAAAGAATTTAACTGAAAGAGAAGGGCAAAAGGAGGGTTGTGTGCAAAGCTGAGAAGGGAGGGGCATAGGCTAGCACAAGGAATAGAGAAAAATAGATGGGAAAAATGAACCCTTATTAGCTTCCCCGCCCCCTTCTATTTACACGAGAAAAGCCATGATTGCTTTTCAGATGGTATACGTTGTTCCCTTTTTACTTAGTCCTTGCTTTAAAATGTTGACTTCCAAGTTGATGTCCAGTTCCTACCTTCTGTCCTTTGTTGCTTTTTTCCTTTTCAGATCCCCCTTCCCTTTTTTAGCTAATTTCCTCTTTCAGCTCAGTGAGGACAGAGGGTGACTCTCTAGGGCACGCTTTAGTACGCGCTGAGCTTGCTCTCCCTGGCCCTTCTTCCAGGGCATACTAGTGCTTTTCTCCTCCCGACTTGTGAGCCCACGACCGTCTGATCATTTCTTATCTCGAATGTTCTTTTTGTGCCGACAGAGAAAGAGATGACTTGATGTCGGCGCTGGTTTCTGTGAGGGGCTGCCTGGCAGATCTGCAGCAGAGAGAGACAAGCGCCTACGAGCAGGTGAAGCAGGCTGTGCAGACGGCGGAGGAAGCCAATTTCGAAAAGACCAAGGCAAGTCCGACAGGAGAAAACGGAGAGCGTGGCAGAGTCGCCCTTTGTCTTCCCTTTCCTGACTTCTTTCTTTGTTATTCTTCATAACTAAGCTCTTTTCCAAACACGCAGAACAGATGCCAATCTGTTAATATTGACTCTTCTAAACCAAACAAATTTGGTATTTGGAGAATTCTTATTCCTCCACAAATCATTTTATTATTTCACTATCAAAGATTGTAATACAACATGAGGATGTACTTTGGGAGCTTTCTATGCTTAATTTTTTATTTGCTGATAGTTCTCAGTGCTGTGAAAAGCTTAACACCTACGGTCACTCATTTGTATATGTTTATGTATAATTAAGCAGCTTGGGTTTAGCTCAGTTGGTAGAGCGCCGCTCCGAGCTCTCTCAGACTCTTGAGTTCAATCCCTGTCACTGCAAAAACTGGGAGAAGGATGTGGCAATCCACTCCCAAAGCAATCCTGAAGCAGTCACCCATTGGAAACCCTTTGAGGATTGCTATGAGTCAGGTTCGACTCAACAGCACCCAACAACAACGTATGATTAAAGACAAGAACGATTTTCATCTATATGTGGGAAAGTTTTAGAATATTGAAGTATACCAAAGATAGTCACACACGTGTTCAGTGACATCTTTAGCTATAGGTCTGGATCCACTGTAAGCTAAATCAAACATACTCAACAACAATGATAGTGACAATAGCAATTAACGTGAGTGCCCAGAGAGTCTTCCAGGCACTTGGAATCCTCGGAGGTTCCTGTTGAATGCTGTGTTTAGAGATCACCCTCAAATCCGTTACAGTCGCCATGCATTTTCCATGTACGCTCTAGCCATACTTCACATGCCTAACCCCCGCAGGTCACGGTGATTGCCACAGCAGACAGTGCCCGTATAGAATGCTTTGATCATCGCAAGAGTCATGCTGGAGAGCCCCTGCTCTAAGCCATGCACGGACCGAGCAGCCCTGGTCAGAAGGGCACTGAAATGAGATTTCCTGAGTGCCTTCGTGGTGCTCAAAGGGTTTTAGGCGTTGGAACGTTTGGGACTTAGGATGTCTGGATCGGGGGTGCTCACGTCGTAAAGTCTGTGCAGACGTTCCCCCCGCAGGAACTCCTCCGGCCAGGCGTCTCGGGTGAGGGACCATCAGCGGGTAGTAACGGCAGCATTCTGTTAGAACGTTAGAGCCACACGGTCTGTCTTCTCTCCTCAGTCACGGCCTCTCAGCCAGCTCCTCTGTGATTCTTCCCAGAACATCTGAGCTGCATCCGTGTCTAATGTCATTACCAGTGCGTCCCTGCCCCTGATACTGAGGTTCAGTTCTGACCCAGGTCCCTCCCAAGCTTTGTTTCCTCAAACTCTGTTTCTCCATGTGTTTTGAGCTCGTCTGTCCCCTGATGGTGTCGCGAGCCTCAGAACCTCCGGGGAAGCCCGTGTGCCAGTCATTTCGCCTCGTGTGGCCATGTGGAGGGGAAGGCACCGACCGCACCCCTCCCTGCCATCCCCAGGCCTTCGCTGCAGCACCTGCCTTGGGTTAACGTTCTTCTTCGAAGCCAGGTTCAACAATCCTCTCTGAAATCGGTGCTCTCTCCTTCATCTTCACCAATAGAAGCTCAGTCTAGAAGGCACTCAGTGACACTTCTGAAGAGCCTGAACCTCTGGCCCTTTCCTCCTCCGTCCTCTCTCCTCGATCATCCTTAAAGGTTTGCCCATCCATGTTAGTTTGTGCAGCACCAACTCACTTCAGCCTCCCCAACTCTTAGTGCCTCTCTCCTATACCACAGCCATACCACCTGGCAGCCGATCTCATGCCATCTCAGAAGTCAAGTAGAGTCAGGCTTCGTTAGTCCTTGGGTGGGAGACCACCTTGAAATACTGGAGGCTGTAGGTTGGGAAAAGGACCTGGAAGCCAACTTCCAAAACAATCAGCCATCAGAAACCCTGTGAGTAGCAGAGAAGCACTGACAATAGTGCTGGGCCTGGCACACGGTCGGGGAGTGTATTGTTCTGTCGGATGTAGGGTCGCTATGAGATATGTCGGACCAACTTGACAGCACCTAACAACAACCACGTGCGACTCTAACTCCCACATAAACGGAAGTTCCCTCGGATCTCAGGCTCCGGATTCACTCGGATCAGAGCCTTTTTCTTCTCTTCCCTCCCTATTCCCGTATAATCTGCTCCTTATCCCTCTGGTTCTTCAGCCGCTTCGATTTTCCTCTCTCATTTTCTCCGTGGCTTCCTAGTTGGGCTTCTTCCCTCCTCACTTCAGGACAAACGATACTATTTCCAACAGAACTCATTCTGTCCCCCACCCTGCTCTGCGGCTCTTTGTGTTCCCTGACTCGCTGAAAGGCACCTTTGTCTGCTACCGCGGCCAGTACAAGAGCACTGGACGTCATCCGCTCCGTCACCCCGGCTGTCAAGTTACTAAGGGCAAGGCTTAGCTCCAGACATTTTCCTGATCCTTTCCTCACTAATATTTTTCTTATCTGGAAAATCTACCCCTGGCTGAGGCACTACAGAAGTGATCAAAATATATTAGTGTTGCTTACCTGTCTGTGTCCTTCATTAGACTTTAAAATCTCTGGCAGTAAGGAACTCAGCCATCTCGTTCGCTGGTAAATTGCTGCTCGGCGCGTAATCGGTACTCAGTGGAATTGCACCTCTTCTCGCTAGCACTCCCCAATTCCTTTAGTCTGACTTCCCAGTTTGCTACTTTGCCAGGTATTAAGAAAAGTTAAGTCCAATCACACATCATTTTTTCTGTTGCTGTTTTCAATGTGAAACAGATTGCTGAATGAATTTGCCTAAGCAAGCCACCAAGCCAGGTGTGGTGGCTCGCGTCTGCATCCCAGTGACTCAGGAGGCAGAGGCGGGAGGATGGCAGGCAGCCTGTGTAACTTAGCCAGACCCCGTCTCAAGAGAAGACTACAAAATGGGCTGGGGGTGCAGTAGTAGAGCACTTGCAAAGTATGTGCCAGGACCTGGGTTCAACCCCCAAGTACTGCAAAGAAAGAGAGAAAGAGAGAAAGGAAGAAAAAGAAAGGAAGAGACTGAGTGCCCCCCTTTAGAATAAGACCAGTCGCCTCCGTGGTCACAGTGGCGCTTCACCCTTCAGATCCTGCGGTTGACCACATCGCGCAGCCATCCAGGAACCCCGCTTTCCTCGCCTTCCCGGCACTTGCTTCTCCCAGGTGCCCACTTCCCACTTTGCTGAGGTGGAGACCAAGGGCCCAGAGCCTCCTTGCCATCTTCTCCTACCCCGACGTCTCTTCTGCTCTTTCGCGTTTCAGCCCTCATATTTCCCAGGATGCATCTCTTTCTCTGGGTTCAGAATGTCTCCTCCTTCTAAGGGTTCAGGGACACTGACCCACTTGTTGTTAATCGCATCATTCTTGCACCCCTTCCCTCCGTTACCGCCGCCCTGCTCTGCACCATAAGGCTCCACGTGATCAGCCTCCACTCAGCGTCCCGACTTCTGCCCCTCATTTCTCCGGCTGGGCTTGCAAAGCCGTTCTGTCCCCTTGTGGCTTTCCTTCCACTTAGGGCCACGTGGCAGTCAGGCTTCCCACAGACCACGGGCTCCCTTCACAAGTGCTGCTCACTTCCTGGTCACCCAGTCTGCCGAGCTCCTCTCAAGCCTCAGGCCCCGCACCCCATGTTCCGGAAGCCACTAACCTCGCTGTCACGCCATCTCACCTCCCTCCCCGCCTGGGCTAGTGTTTGGCTCTGGCGGACCCTCTGCATGGCTGTTAGCTGCTCTTGAGAACAGCTGGACTCAGCCTCAGAGCCAGTTCCTTGCCCTCATCCCAGGCTGCCCCGTCTCTTTTCCTTCAATCACCCCCCCCACACACACATTGTGCTTTTAGCCCCAGCCGTTCTCTTGAGCCCCAGACCAACGTCTTTTCTGCTCTAGACCTCTCTGTACAGATGACATTCTGCTAGCATCTGCTGTACAACCAAGTCACGAGTTCTTCCCAGCTTCTCGCCCACCACTGCTTTTCCTTCTCCTGTTTTCTGTGTCATTGTTGCAAATAATGACATCATCATCTTACCAACAGCCCTGCCTTCCATCTTTTAAAATACCTTGGCTCTTCCGCACCCCTTACTCTTCACATCCAGCCGTTTGCAAGCTCTGTGCCTTTGCGGAGTCCCCTGTCTAGCCACGCCCATCTTTCCATACTGGCACCGCTGCCCGGGCTCGAGTCTTCGTGTGCTCTTTCACAACCCTGTGTAAATGATCGCTGATCTTCCAGTCTGGCCCTGCTCTGACATGGAGTCCTGTCTGACTCATAGCGAACCTCATAGGCTTTTCGATGGCTGTTTGTTTTGGGATTGCCTTGGGAGTGGATTGCCACGGCCTTCTCCCACTGAATTTCCTGTTGTTGTTGTTAGGTGCTGTCAAGTCAATATAGGGTTTTCAATAGCGGCTTGTTTTTTGGGAGTGGGTTGCCGGGTCCGTCTCCCAAGCCTACAGCACCTGGTGTTCCCAGGCAGTCTGACTTCCCTAGACTCCCTTAATCACACTTTTTCGTATAAGTTCCGCTTGCTTCTAGAACATGAACTACAATTGCCCATTTTCATGAATTCACCCAGCCAGTGCCGATCTGCCCGGTGGAATATCTATTAACAGAAGAGGCCCAGCTCAGGCAGCAGTGTTCCTGGAAGTTTCCCCAGACTCTTCTTGCTTGAATTCATCTCTTCCCCTTCATTTCTGCACCCATGTGTACAGTTTGGGTAGGTGTATATGTCATTGTCTCCACTGAAAGATGGTGAAAGTTGAGCCTGTGGCATCTATCATCGGATCCCTCATAGGCCATTTGCATATTAATTGTAAATTAATGCTGTTCAATTGAAGTCAGTTGTTAGTTTTAAATAATAACATGAAGTTGGATGATCAGTGCCTTTTGAGATTTAACAGTTAAGAACAAACCAGCTGTTGTGCATCATGAATCTTTGGTCACAGAATTAGTGATAATGCAAAGATCACTACCACACAGCTTGCAAAGTGCAGTGCAAGTCTAGTGGTTTTGCCTCAAGGTGTACTGGAAGTTAGAGAACGCAGATATTTTCATTTTCATTTTAAAACCAGAGCTTGCTTTTGGTCCCTGTTCATCGGTTCCTTGCCATCTGTTGCCATCTACTGTACCATTTGTGTATTGCATGCTAACTGAGCAGAGGAGATTTTATAGCACACTCTGTTTTTACCTCTGTAGTGGCAGCGAAAATGCCTGAGGGTTTTATAAGGAAATAAATATAGAACAGGAGAAGGTTAAAAAGTCGTCTGAGGATTCTGGTGTGGAACCACTCCGGGTCAGATCTCTACTCTTACACTTTCTAGATCTGTGATCTGGACAAATTAATTCATGTCTCACAGCCCCTGTTTCTTCAACTGAGCAAAAGGAGCCCCTTACAATTTCTTTCTTTTGTTCTTTTTCTTTTTTTGGCAGTATTAGGGGTTTAACCCAAGGCCTCACAAATGCTAGGCAAGTCCTCTACCACTGAGCCACATCCTTAGTTCCCTGTTTATTTTTTACTTTGAGACAGGGTCTCAATAAATTGTGCAGGCTACCTCTGGTCTTGATCCTGCGATCCTCCTGCCTCAGCCTCCTGAGGAGTGGAAATCACAGGCAGGCACCATTGTATTCAGTGGTTGTTTGTTGTTGGTAGGTGCTGTCCGGTTGGGTCCAACTCATACCAACCCTATGTACAACAGAATGAAAAATCCCTTGATTCTGTGCCAGGCACCCGATCTTTTTTATGTTTAAGCCCTTTGTTGCAGACACTTATATCCACCTAGTTGAGGGTCTTCCTTTCTTTTGTTGACCTGCCACTCTCCCAAGCATGGTGTCCTCCTCCAGGGATTGGTCCCTCCTGACAACATGTCCAAAATACCTAAGATACAGTCTAGCCATCTTTGCTTCCAAGGAGCACTCTGGTTGCACTTCTTCTAGGACAGATCCATTGGTTCTTTTAACAGCCCATGGTATATTCAGTATTTGTCTCCCGCACCATAATTCAAAAGCATCAATTCTCCTGTCTCCCTTGTTCGATGTCCAGCTTGATAGCTTGAATAAAAGTTTCCCAAACCTTTTTTTGTTTACCATTTTTAAGTATTCAAATAATGTTTAACCAGGAGGAAATGAGAAATCACCAAAATTTATGTATTTCATGTAGTGTTAACATGATATGCTGTAAAAAGTACTAGGACACTCAGTTTTTCTGAGCCCGTTTTTGAGATTCTGACCCATCTGTGGCCATCATCAAGCCCTGCTACCTGAATTTTCTCGGTGACTAGTCCAGATAGCCACAGGGAATGAAGTACGTGAATAAATGTAACAGATGGGTAATAGTTTAGGTTAGTAAATGGTGTTGATAAACAAATACTAAATCATTCTTACAGACTTTATGGTGAGTTTTAACTACTTTAAGGTTTGTCTCATTTTCCCCTTATTTTTTCCCAGATTTAAACTCCCCCCTCCCTCTGTTATTCTGCAGGCTTTAATCCAGCGTGAGCAGTTGAAGAGCGAGCTGGAGAGGCAGGCAGAGCGACTTGAAAAGGAATTTGCAGCTCAGCAAGAAAAAAGGGCTCTTGAGAAAGAAGTGATGAAAAAAGAAATCACCAAAGAAAGAGACGCCATGGAGGCAAAGGTAGTGAGGCCCCTAAGCTGTCCCCCCCCCCCACACCCCGCGCGGAGAAATGCTGTGGTGCTGTGGTTGATGATTCTCTGAGCTCCCTCACCTGTTGAAGGAAACGATCTTTTTCCTAGTCTGCCTGTCTCCATCTCCACTACCAAGAAGTTCTAAAAAAACCTCAGGACCAAGCTGCACCCCAAACAAACTACATCAGAGTATCGGAGGGTCAGACCCAGGAGTATTTTTTAAAACTCACAAGCGATTCCAGTGAGCGCCCCGGGGGTCGGAAAGCAGCTCAGAAATCCCAAATACCTCCTCTCTCTCTCTCTCTCTCTTACTGATTATGTTTCTTGAAAGATCTGTCCATACCTGTGTCTACTTTCTTACCTCACATTCACTCTTTTTCTAAAAAAATAAATGTCAGTGGAGGTCAGAGTAATGAGTCCTTTGCTAAATCCATCATGCCACTAGGAAGTCACCGTTGCATACATACTCATCATCTTACATAACTCACAGAACAGTGCGAACTAAAGAAGAAAGAAAGGAAAGAAAAAAGTAGGAATTTCAATTAATACACAGTGAGAAATAAATCACATCCCCTCTTCAGCCCACTCGGTGTCAGCTTCTGTGTCCATAGCCAGTGAGTTACCATTGCTGTGCTACTGCGGAGCTCTGGGCTTTGTCTGCTGATTTTGATTCATTTGGCTTTTCAGTCTCCTTAAAAGGCACTCTTTTCTGGGTTCCTTGAGTCCATATTCTTGATGCAGGAGAATGATGATGTGTGCTTTGAGACGATGAAGGACATCTGTCTAAAAAGCAGCTTGGTAGAAGGTTCCAGAGTTTAGCAGAGAGGTCCCTGCAACCTTGGGTAAAACTCAGGATCCTCTGGCCTAAGGTAAAGACTCGGCATCCTTCCGCCTCTGTGTGGCTCTTTAGTCTCCTCTCCCTTCTCTTTCCTTCCTTGTATCCCCAGCACAGTGACCTTCTCGTGCCTCCCAAACAGGCACACGGACCATTCTGTCATTGTGCTTCTCATTTCCAAAATCTCCTTTCACCCTTGTTGATCTCCGAGTTTTGAATAGCACCTCGTCCCAGAGCCTCCCACAGCTGAATTGGGGTCATCTCCATGGCTTCCCACAGGCAGAGTCCTGTTAAGTTGTTGGCACGTGTGATCTTAGGATATTCCTCTCATGTAAGCGTGCTCAAATATGTATTTGTGGGGTGAATGAATGAATGAATAAACATACAAAGACAAAAGGGCGCTGTGCCTTTGCACAGATAGGTCTAAAATGCTGGGGTCCAGAGAACTCAGCCCCATCTGCAAGGGACCGTGGACATCTTTGTGGGGCAGGTGGCCTGTATTCAGCTGAGCTGGGAAGAAGAGGTAGGATTTAGAAACACAGAGTGTGGGGGGGAGAAGCAGCTGATAACCGACCCGAGCAAGGCATGGAGGGAAATGAAGTTGTGAGTTGAGTTTCGTGTGCGAGAAAGAATGGCGTCAGGGGCAAAGACCAGCTGTTGTTCACACCTCGGTTTTTATTTGAGGGGATGCTTGGTGGAAACCATTTGCCTTCCTGAGTGGTTCTTCTCTATAACTTCAACTTTGAATGATAATGCATAGATACAATGTATACATTTGGGGGCACCCCTGATATTTGTTTGATCCCCCTCTTCGGTCCACACTTTTTCTTAGTTGGTCCCTTTGGCAATAGCCCTGTACTAGAATCCTTAAGCCTGCAACTGTAGCACTGTGGCATCCGATCCCGTCAGATCTTGGAAGCTAAGCAGGGTGGGGCCTGGTTAGTACTTGGATAGGAGACCACCTGGGGACACCAGGTGCTGTAGGCTTGGGAGAAGGACCTGGCAACCCACTCCCAAAACTCAATCTGCCATTGAAAACCCTATGAATACCAGAGAAGCACTGACAATAGTGTTTCGCCTATTGTACGTAGGGTTGCTATGAGTCAGATACTGACTCAATGGCACCTAACAATAACAACAACAGAATCCTTAATTCTTGTATGTCTGGTGTCGGAAGTGCCAGTTCATACGCCATTCAGCATACAAGAGACTGCTTTGTAGAAATTTCTGTTAAGCTCCCCCAGCCTGGGTGTCCTTGTCTCTTCCCTGCCCCTGTCAAAGTTTAAAGGATTCACCTGGTGTCAGTGTCTTGGGCATCCAGCCGTGTTGCAGCTGGGTCACTGCATTCCTCCTGGATCTGCAACAGATGTGGATGGAGGAGCTCCTGCAGTGTGACGCTGACTTCCAGACGGCGGATGTGGGGAGAAAGAAGATGTGACAACGGGAGGGAGGCCACAGGAAGGGGGTGACAGGAGGCAGCCGGCAGGTAGTGGGCAGAGGGGTGGAGCACCTGGTACATTTCTTATAATAGAAACTGACTCAGAATTTACAATTAGCAGTTACTGATTTCAGTTATAAAGCTGAATTCACATGTCAGGGTACAATAGTAAATGTCAAGAGTCATCATTTCTAATTTGTTGCTAGTTCTTGTTTTAGCAGATAAAAAGTGATGGTATCCTTGTATGTTTTGCTCTGGGTTAAGGTAGCATTTCTTCATTTTAAAACTGCTAATTCAACTAAGAAATTAAGGGCCTAGGAAAATTAGATTCCCTGGAACAGAGCAAAACGTGATTATACACAGAAAAGTCTATAAAGGATAAACCTAAGCTCTAGATAGCATTTTTAATACTGAGCAGAAAAGCTAGGATCTGATGTCTGCAGAGTCCCTCAGAAAAGCCACTTCTTCTAATTAGTCATTCATCCATTCCTGGAACATTTGCTGCCTTTTAATGAATATGCCCTTGAGGAACTCCCAGTCAAGGAAACAGACAACTACAAAACATTCCACTAAGTACTGTGGCAGAGGTGTGCAGACGCCAAGGGTGACGAAGGTGCAGACTGAGAGCGCTGTACGATACGTGCCAGAGCGATTGTTAGAATATTAAAGAACTGCTACGGCATGGGCAACAACCAGTGAGAGTGGGCTCGGGCTACCGATAGCAGACTCCAGTTCCCCGTGCGCATCAGGCCAGTGATGGTGTGCGGGAGCACTGGCTTTGTGATGGGAACCAGAGGTCAAGGAAGACTTCCTGGAGGAGGGGAGAAACTGGCTGAGCTGGATCCCATAGGATTAGGGGAGCACTAGCAAACGGGAGCCGGGCATCTGAGCCTGTCAGGTCTCGGAAGCTAAGCAGGGTCAGGCCTGGTTAATCCTTGGATGGGAGACCACCTGGGAATACCAGGTGCTATAGGTTTGGGAGAAGGACCCGGTAGGTATGGGAGAAGTTAACTTGAGCAATGTACACTGAAATGCGTGTACGGAAATGTCATAATGAGACCCATTAAGTTACACACTAAAAATTATTAATAAAAAAATTTTTTAAAAAGAAAGAAGTATCTGACAGCCCACTTCCAAAACAATCAGCCCCTGAAAACCCTATGAATAACAGAGAAGCACTGACATAGGGCTGGGCACGGCACAGTGTCGGGGAGTGTTTCGTGCTGTTGCATATAAGGGGGCTCTGAGTCAGACCCGACTCGATGGCACCTAATGACAACAGCCGATAATGGGAGGACAGGTGAGGTTTTCACCCACAACAGGAACTGTGAAGAGCGTCTTCTTTATTCTTTTTGGGGGAAGAGGAAAGGAAGTCATAGCTCTCTGTAAAGACAGCGTCCTCCTTAATTCTCCCAGTCAGTCCTTTTCCGCCTTCCATGTGGGAGAAGGATCTAAGAGTTGCCAGATTCCTCCATCCCGCCTCGGAAATATATTTATGGCAGTCTGTACCCATCATCCTGGATTTGCAACCAAAACTTGGATCTCATCATCATATATATTTTCCACGATGAGGTTAGAGTCCAGAGGAATGCATAGAGCGAAGTGCATAACCCACGTTGCGGGGTGAGCTGAGGAAGGAGGAAGCGGACACCCCCAGTCCACAGAAAAACAGCAGAGAGCCCAGAGCCAGTGCCGAGACTCTGTTCACGTAATCAGTAGTTGGTACTTAAATTGTCAAATGACTTCATTGTTGAGAACTTCCGTTTCCTCTTAACAGGTGCTGATCCTGTCTCAGAATATTGCCCAGCTGGAGGCCGAGGTGGAAAAGGTCACAAGAGAGAAGATTTCAGCTGTGAATCAACTGGAAGAGATTCAAAAGCAACTTGCTTCTCAGGAAACGGACGCCACCAAGGTACGAGAAGAGATGTTCATTCAGTAATTACTTAAGTAAATGTTTTCTTTGAAACGTTTTTTCTCAATGCACAAAACTCTCACTGTTACCAGCAAGAAGTTTGGAACAGAAAACTCTTGTTATTTCAAGAGTAATACAAGTGTCCTCGGTGGTCACTTGGCAAACATTTACTTACTATCTGCAGCCCTGTGGCCAGGAGGTACAGATTCAAAGATGACCTCCCACAGCTTGAGGTTTAAGTGGCAAAGACAGACTTGTAAATATGAGTTATATTACTTTAATCATTGAGTATTTCATAAAACTTGTATGTCTAAATTAGGTCATTAGGAATGATTTTTTTTTGCCATAGATCGCATAAGGTTGGTCTTTACAGTAATTGTTAAAAACATATGTTACAGCTTGAAAAGTGTGCTTAACATAAAAAGCATTCTCTCCTTCTCACTCATTTTTCACATGGGGCCTCTAAAATCAAGACTCTAATGACAAGTTCTTATTTTACTGAGCGTTAGGTTGTTACATTAGAATCCCACAGCATCCGTACTGTGGCATCACTACCTTGCCGTTGTAACTGGCTGAGGTTATCTTGTAAGATCCCTATTTTATGAAATGCTAGATTTCAAGTCAGTTGCTTCAAGACACTAATAAAGTATGCATCATATACTTGTCAATTATCATTGTAATATTAATTGTAACAATATTATTATTGTAAGAAACCAAAAAGGAGTATGCGTGATATAATTGAGTTTATTATTCACCACTAAATACACAGATAATTTGTTTAAAATACCTACCCCTTCCATATTTTCCAAATTTGACACATCTTCATGCCATTGTTGCTTTATAATTCAATAATTAGAATTATTTACACATTAGGAAAGCAAGCCATTTTCCTATTTTTTCTTTAATTTCTATGGTTTTCATTTGCTTCCTAAAACTTAATCTAATCTAGAAATTTAAAAAGCTCCTATTTGCCAATACAC
Organism: Pedetes capensis; assembly: GCA_007922755.1. Taxonomy (NCBI): domain Eukaryota; kingdom Metazoa; phylum Chordata; class Mammalia; order Rodentia; family Pedetidae; genus Pedetes; species Pedetes capensis. The sequence goes on from VMDO01019632.1 coordinate 17,151, forward strand.
TGGATGTATTTGAGTGCAGGGCAGGGTGGAAGTCAGGCAGACTGGGGCAGAAGGATAGAATGCTTAGTGTGGATTTATGGATAAGATCTATGGTAACTTTCTGTTAAACAATGGTAATGCAAAGAATGAGTTCTTGTGTCTAACAACTACCAGAAAGGACTCCAACATCAGAGGAACGGTTAGACTAACTGGCCTTGGAATTGCTTCCAACCCTGATATAACACAGTCCTGGTTCAGTTCAGTTCATTGATTTACTCTGGATAAAATTTAAGAGTTAGGATAAGCATAGTAAGTGCTAAACAAAGTACTAAGGCAAGGAAATGTTAAAAGTAAAATTAAGGAGTAAAATAATGTAAAATAGAATATAATGCTTAGACGTTTGTACATAATAAGTTTTATTGGTGTTGGGCTTTGTATGTCATGGTTGTGTAATGGTTATTTTCTGATGTTCTCAATCTGAGATTTTTTCCACTTTAGTCATAGACCTAAATCAAATGGATTGGAATAGTGAAGCATTGAAAAAGAATATATTCCCTCCAATTTTTTTCCTGTCACTCTTAATTGTAAAATTTTATTTTGCTTTATAATAAAAGATGTTATATAAGTTGATAATTTTTTTGAAATGGAAGAATCAAGTCTCACATATTGAAGTCAGCTGAATTTCTAGCAGAATATTTTGCCACTTCCTCCTCGTCCTGCTTTCTGAGTGCCATTGGGAGAAGGTTGTTGACTTTTTCTTCTGACTTACCACTTTAGCTTTTGAACTCAGATGCTTTTATTTCTTTAAATATTTCTTACCTGAGCAAAAGAAAGAATATAGATTTTATACCTTAGTATATTCTGATATCTCAGTAATGATGAAACTGATTTCTAAAGTTTCTAAAGTTTCCAGAGTAATCATTTTTGAAGTAATACCAAAATTGGAAGGATTCAGGCAAGGATAGCCAGTATATCCTATATGACATGGAAGCCAGACTTGTGATTTCATTGATCTCTCTACTGGTCTCCATTATGTCCAAAGTCCCATAATTTCTTTATTTAGATTTAACCTGCTAACTGTATTTTCTCAGTACGTTTCTATGTCTGTAGTGGGCCTATATTGGGGAAAAAATGTGTAAAGACTGATACACAACACTTTTAAGATACTGTGTGTGTGCATTATTTAATGGCACATTAAAATTATTTCACCTTAAATGTACATTTTCCCTTTATGTAAAGTGTTACAGTTATAATTGTGGAATGTGCTTAGAGCCAGCTTATAACTTTTTCCAGGAGATGCTCCTTGGCTAGTATTGTGCACTTACTACCATAAGCGATGCCATCTGTAAGGTTCACAGTAAATACAGGTACTGCGCACCTAAATATCAACAATAGAGTCTCTGGTAGAAGCTGTTGACAGAGAAAAATTCCTTTATAAGTTTCCTTTTAGTTTAGTTTTTTTTTTTCCCCCCTCGGTATTGGAGGTTGAACCCAGGGCCTCACACTTGCGTGCTCTGCAAGTGCTGGACTACTGAGCTGCACCCTCATCCCGTTTTTTTACTTTTGAGACAGGGTCTCGCTAAATTACGCAGACTGCCTCTGGTCTCGAACTTGCGATCCTCCTGCCTCCACCTCCCAAGCCGCTGGGATTACAGGCGTGTGCCACTGTGCCCAGCTCAATTTCCTTTTAGTTTTGTTTTTCGAGACAGGGTTTCACTCTGTAGACCAGGCTGGCTTCTACCTCTCCATCCTCCTGCCTCAGTCTCCATAGTGCTGTGATTAGAGGTGTGCACCACCTCCGATGGGGCTGGGATTTAGCTCAGCTGGTAGAGCACCGCGCTGCAGTCTCTGAGGTCCCAAGTTCAAGTGCCAGCACCGCAAAAATGGGAGAGGGGCCTGGCAATCCACTCCGAAGGCAATCCCGAAACAGCCACTGAAAACCCTCTGAGGGTCGCTATGAGTCGGATACCGACTCAACGGCACGTAACAACAACCACCACCACCTCTGAGAAAGCCTTTGAAGGAAATTTTTGTAACATAGAATGAATATTTAACCATAGAATTTTGTGCGAATAATAACACCCCTTAATTTTTAAATTTTTTTAGTACTGGGGGTTGAACCCAGGACTTCATACATGTTAAGCAAATGTTCTACCACTGAGCCACACCCCCAGCCCCATTTTTATTTTTTGAGACCAGGTCTCACTAAATTGCTCAGGCTGCCTCCAGCCTCGAACCTTCTATCCTCCTGGTCAGTCTCCTTAGTTACGGGGATTACAGGCATGTGCCATAGCACCTGGATTAATATTTTAATTACTAACTGTACCTAGTTAAAATTTGGATGAGTCTGCATTCTAATTGTTAGTATTCAGTTGAATCTGTTTCACGTAAAATAATGTTAGGTAAATTACATTAATTCCTTAGTTATGCTTTTATTTATCTTAATTGGAAATTGTTAGGCTCCGTAATCCCTGATATTGCTTCCAAATCTTCACTAGATGTAATAGAATATTCTAAAGATTCTTCTTAGAAAAGTTCTGTTGCGTTTTATCCGTATGGCCTCTAGGGGGCACTAAAAGATCTAATTGCAGGCATTGCCTCGCTGATTCCAGTGGCTATTGAATGAGTTTTTGTGGTCTAACAGGTGTGTGGAGAAATGCGCTTTCAGTTGAATAAAGCCAAAATGGAGAAGGATGAGGCAGAAAAGGAGCACAGAGAATACAGAGAAAAAACTAAAAGGGATTTTGAAATTAAAGATCAGGTAAGAGATGGCACAAGCATAATCCGCAATTAAAGGTACAAGTAAGGTTCTTTCTGGGTTCTTTCTGAGGTTGATGTGCTTTTATTCCTCAGTTATTTCTCTTACGTTGTTTCTAACTAGTGCAGCGATCCAGTTTATACTATTAAAAGAGTTTCATTTATAGTTGCCTAAAATTATCACCTTTTACGTGAAGTGGTGAGAATACAACTGAGCGCATAGAAAATCTCAATCTGACAGGTCATAAATATACATTTGGATATGAGTATCTATTACTTACAAAAGTTTTTTAAAAAATGTTCTAATGCACAGTTTGAACCTAAAATATACGTTCATAAAGTTCTTGAAAGATGTCAACTCGCATCCAATTTTAAATGAAAATGTTTAAAATTTGTAAGATGAGATGGGCTGATATGTAAATATGTCATTCAAATTGATTGTTGGCAGAGTGAAACCAGTTTTAGCTAAGCTAACCAGGCATCCTTTCGCTCATGAAGCCTAAATACAGTGAAACTAGACGTGCTGGGGGAGACGCTGCTTAGTTCAATTTCACTTTGAGCAGATGTTTCATGTTATGACTTTGTTGAGCTCCTGTAGATCCTCCAATTTTAATTGGCAATATGGATAAAGTTTGTAGAGAGGCAGTTCTAATAGGCCATTTTTTTATTTTTCTGTTACATTGCTGGCCGTTAAAGACATTTTTTATATACAGTGAAAGCAGGCTCTTTATTGAAATAAGAAGACTGAGTTCTTAGTGTCAATATTTTAAAGACGTCTCTATAATTTAGAAGTAGATAGCTCAAAGTGAATTTTTGCAAACATTTCTCTTGAAGACTTTCTTGATATACTTTCCAGCATATTTTTGCTTTCAACCCAATAAACTCCTGATGACATGATATAAAGACAGTTGAGAAAAGTATTAACAATGAAAGTGACAACAAAATTTAGTATAGAAAGCTTTTCAAGTTATGACTAAAATCCCTAGTACTAAACTAAAATCCAGACAGCCAGAATAAACTTCTGCGTTCTTTCCAAGTGTTAGAATGAGTTTTACATTGTCAGAAGATTTTGCATTATTAACGTGTTCAAATAACGAAACTATTCTATTTCATCCAGTAGGGGGTGCGCCTGATAGTGGAATGGAAATTTCCTTGTTAACAGGCACTGTAGGCCTGGGGCTACTCAGCCAAGCGCGGAGAACTTCCCTTTTCTGTTGTACTGTAGTGATTTGAAGTCACATTGGTGCTCGATAGCATTATTAAATGGCTTTTGTATCATTACAGCATTCTCTAGGCAGAGTTTTGGACTAACTGGGAAAATATGGCAGCAAAGATTCTTGGAGTTATTTGAAATTACATTAGAATGTTTTAGAAGAAAAAAAAACACCCATAGGAAGAGTAATAATGTATTATCACTTGTAAGTGAATAACCCACTTAAAAGCATTTATAATATTTGTCTTTTAGCTCTATGTCTCATTTTAATTAGCCAGTAATGGTATGAAGGCTAAAGTTGCAGGATTTAAAAGTAGTTTTCATTTGTAAACATTTCCTGACATAGTAAACTATTAACAGTTTTCATCATAATTTTTGTGGTACATTTTTAGATAGAGATGTGCCTTCTGGGGAGGTCATAGCCCTTGGGAATAAAACCTCTGAGGTTACAAGATGTTTGTGATATGATGCCTTTGTACCATTTATCCTTGAACAGAACGTGAGGAAATCTTACAGGAACTCTTTGTAACTGTTTTGTATTGAACAGACAGTTTCAGAAAAGAAGGCAGTGGTGTCTCATTCCGTGGATGATTTGGACTAGCAAAGCAGCGATTGTTCTTTGGTCTTTCAGCCATGACCTGACCTTCTGTCTGTAAGACCAAAGAGCTATTTCGCTTGGCCACAATCTGTACTCAAGAGAAATTTACATGTAACTTTTAAAAGCTGGACATGTTGAGCCTTTATCCAAAATATCTTTAGTAAAGCAGAGCATATCTCCTTGCAAACAAGAGCTCTTCACGACATGGGCATTTCAGTCATATTTCAGTTAATCTGACCACTTGGTAGATTTTTAAAGTAGGTGGGAAACTGTGAGACTGGAATGTGGTGAGTGGAAGAGCTTTTTGGTGTATACGGAATAGGACAAATGGCCGGCCACTAAAATGATTTTGCTTGTGACCAGAGAGCCTCGACTCTGGTGTAATTAGAAAGAAAGGTTAGGAGGGAGACGGAGGCCAGTCTCTTCCACCCACTCTCTCCTTTTCTCTCTGTATTGTGTCAGGGTGAATTATCCTTCCCGTCAGCTCCTTTGTCTCTCTTCAGCTTAGAGAACTCCTGTCAGCCCCAGAGATGCTTCTTACGCCAAAATAAGAAAAGGAAAGGAGACAGAGAGAGGGGGAAGAAAACAAGCCCCTCGATGCGGAGGAGAATGAGAAGTTTGCCCCCTGATTTTTATTAGGAGGTTTTTGTGGGCTACAGGTGCACCTATAAACACACACGGCATCATGGGAATTTAAAACCACAGGAGGACAAAGGAAATATTGTGATGAATCGGGGCACTGCTGTGGCTGCCTGCGTTCGTTTCCCGCCCCCACCCCGTCTGTTTCGCTGGGTTCTCCAGCACCTCCTTCACCTTGGTTGCTGCCTTCTTGGTCTTTTGTCTCTAGCTTTTCCTTTTCCTTCTCTTCCTCTTTTTCATCTCCTCCATCCCCTTCCTCTACCTCTTCTCCTTCTGTGGAAATACTTAAAAGTTGATCTCGGACACTCCGTTTGCCATTTCACCCTCGAATATTTCCAGGGTGCATCAATGAAGGGTGTGGTCTCTTTTTAACGTCATTATGTTATTATACCTAGCAAGATTAGCAGTAGTTATTTAATAGCAAATAGTGCCCAGCCCATATTCAGATTTCTTTGTCTCAGAAATGTTTTGCAGTTGTTTTATTGAAATCAGGAAAGCAGGCATGCTTTTGCAGATTAGAATGCCACAGCACTACCCTCTCTAAAAAGGGAGTAAAGGGACTCTTAGTAAAATTTCAACTTTGTCACTGTTTATTAAAGTTCACACAGCCTTATGACTGTGCTTTGTAAGTGGCTTGTCATGTGCTAAGGCAACATGAATGAATCCTCCAGCAAGCCATTTGGGGAAATGGCCACAATGCCTCACTGCGGGTCATCGTCTCCCAGGAGGTGCTCCTTCGAGTCTGGAACCCCAGATGCATACTTTCAGAGGTCACCTTTGGGACTTAGGGGCCTGCAGGCAGCTCCGGTGGGGCAGGGGTCCGCTGACCTGAAATGAGGGATGCGCCCATGGAGTTTTCTGTGTCCTTTCCAGAGGTGAGCTTTGTACCCCCTAGCCTTTGGTCAGGACCCAGCGCAGAGCAAAACTCCAGGCTCTTTGTTCAGCAGGCAGGGAAGAGGTGACGTTAGCAGCACAAACCCTGGGAAACTTTCCTCTCCTCTCCTCAGGCTTGCCCTCTCTCCCCCTTCCCTGTTGTTTAATCTGGGGCTTGGTGCAGTGCAGGGTCCCACGGGGAGAAGTACAGACCCTCCTAACTGGGAGTGCGCGTGCAGCCCCCCAGCTTCTGCATTCTCCCCTCTCCAGCCACAGGACCGACCCTCCATCCCCCAGCGGGCGGTAGGGGACGTCAGTCTCCTCCATCCAGAGGAGGTCAGGCAGGCGATCGCCAAGAGATTGCACCCTGTACCCTGGGGCACACGCGGTAGTGGCCTCCACGTGCTGCCCTCAGGTAGATGCAGTCATTCATTCAGCCTTCCCCCACCCCTAACCCCAGCACCACCCCGTGGGCACCTCCAGGCTCCTGCCAGGGGCAAAGGACAACATGGGAGCACAGCAGGGGTGGGGGGCAGGCAAGAGGAAGCTGCAAGGGAGCCCCTTCCCGAGGGCCACCCCAGGGGAAGGGCGAGGCCACAGACGCCAGCTGAGGTCTCACTGTCCCACCAGACCACTCAGACAGAGCCCAAATTCCAAGGCAAAAATCATTATGACTTTGAAAACGTCACTACAGGCCCTCAAACTGCAATTTTGGGGCCCTTCTGCACAGCGCCTGTGTGACAGCCCAGATCCCAGGCCCAGGAGGCTGCCGCCCTGCAGGCAGGCAGGTGTGGGGCACCAGTGCGCCTGCGTCCTCTCCTGCCGGCACCGCCAGGCACCTATGCTGGGTACCAAGCCCATGAGCTTAGCCATTTGCAGACTGTGTCCGGAATCAGTCTGCTGCCGGGTTTTTACAAGTTTTATTAAAGCGCAACCGTGGTTTAAGTGCCACCTCTTGCTACTTTACTGGTACAGCAGCAGAGCTGAGGAGGTGTGGCGGAGACCACAGCCCACAGAGCCTAAAATATTTATTCTCTACCCCTTCACAAGAAGAGTCTGCCAGCCTCTCTCCTAGGTAAGGGAATACAACTATTTTTAACATTTTCTCCACAGAGCTTAGAGTCTGAAGACCATCAATTTTAAATTACAACTGAGTGCTTTTAGAATATTGCAGGGTACAGCAAATGCACCACCTCTCTGGTCTCTTCATCATCTAAAGGCATCGCCAACTGAGTGCAGTCCTGGCTGTTGGGTCATCATTTTGCCAGGAGCACATGGTTAGCTGTGGCACATGGCTTAGACGAGTATATAAATACAGCATTACTTTTTAGTTGTAATGTAGCTGTTAGGTTAGTGTCGATTTTATTTCAGAGATAAGACTGACCTAGCTTTGTTTTATGACTCGTGAGCAAGTACATTTATTGTAGCATTTTTTTAAATAAAAAGGAAAGTGACATCAAAAGATAGAAAAGAATTAAATAAATTATATTCCTCCTTTTAGTAGACTCCTAAGCTTTTCTTGGACTGGGATTTAGCTTAGTTGGTAGAGCGCTGCGCTGCAGTCTCTGAGGTCCCGAGTTCAATTCCCAGCACCGCACAAATGGGAAAAGGGCCTGGCAATCCACTCCCAAGATAATCCCAAAACAGTCAGCCATTGAAAACCCTATGAGGGTCACTGTGAGTCAGATACCGACTCTACTGCACCTAACAACAACAACAACAAGCTTTTCTTACCAGCGTTGTCAGTGTTACAAGTTAGGAGCTGTAGCTACCACGGAGTGGAAAGCATGTAACGTCAGGATCACCTTCATGGAGCCATCAAAGCAAATAGTTAGGAGCGGAACAGAGATACAAAAGAAACAGACCAGGAAGTTGTGCTTGGAAAAATGGGGGCAGCACTGAGACACTGACGTCAGGCACGGAGCACATCCACACAGGGCTAAGAGCTCACTTGATGTAGCTAGACCCGTGGAAGACGCACATCTGGGGCAGCCTTGTGTGAAGGTGAGAGGAGAGTCGCCAGTCCTAAACGTCAGTCCCACTTAAGGCTGGAGAAAGAAAAGGGCTAAAGAGAAGCCGGGGAACTGTGCCTTTTCACTCAGAAGAGATTGAAATACTGCTTCACTATTTTCAAGGATTTGGCAGATATTTTTTTTCCAGGAGAAAGTTAAATACCCGATCTTGATCTTAATTATGGAAAGACCAAGAACAAAGAATAAGAATTTAATGACAGCCCCCAGAGACCACAGCCATGTGAAATAAGAATTTTCTGGCAGTGAGGAGACTGAAGTAGATTGCTAGTCCAGGCCATGGGCCATTCTTCCCTGAAGTTTTTAGTTTTGAATACTAGCCACAGTATGATTTATCTGAAGACCCAGCTAACCGGCCTCTGAGGTCCCCTGTCTTCTGTCTGGTTCTAGAAACAGCCGTGGATCATCCCGTCTGTTAAAGCGGGTCACAGCAGGGTTGGTCTTCTTCGCTAGTAAGCCAGCACCTGCAGGTTGAGGCGGGATCTTGGGCAGCTCTGTGCTCTGCGGAGCTGTGCACTTTCGCCATCAGCAGCCTGGATGATGGGCGAATTCTCCAGAGCCAGACTGAAGAGGCTCAGCAGCAGCCCTCTGCAATCTCACTTCCCTCTCTGCAAAGTGGCAGGGAGGGGCCGCATGGGCCTGCCTTGGACACCTGCAGTCACTTGGTCCTGGTGCTGACAGAGCAGTTGCCCAGCCTCCCTCACACCCTCTTTGGCTGCTGTAGGCTCAGCACGTCCCTGCCCCTGCTCTTCTAGGAGGATAGCAGCTTCCCAGGGCTCGGTGGGCCCGGCCCAGCACAGTAGACACCGCAGGGTAATAACTGGAAGACGGGGTCCTGCCCTTAGGGAGTTTGCATTCTAGCCGGGCCTCCGAGCGCACATTGGAACACGCCTGAAGAACACTCGCGAAGCAGCTTACGACAAGTGCAAATTAATGTAGTGTGAACTTCATGCTGGCTGTAGCCCGGGAGAGAGGGAATCTGGTTCCATGGGTGATGCAGTAAAGGTTTTTTTACAGCATCTCCTCTAAGTATGCCCTAAAGCATTGTTCCCCGGATGTGGCAAATTCGTGTTCTTATCACAGCCTAACCAAGATCTCTGAGAAACTGTTCAGCCTGCCGTATGTCTAATAAATCAGCGTCTGCTGCCCTCGTTCTGGCTGATGCTTGAGTGGGAACAGGATTTATGGGATTAGGCAAATAATTTAAAATATCTCCACTTAATAGAAGCCTGAAATCGTAGAGCTCATTCTTTTCGTAATACACTATGCCAAATGAGGGTCTTCATTTCAGATCACCATTATGCTGGTAGAGCCACAAAATTAGCAGTAAAAAAAGTTAATTTTTTTTTTTTTTTACACAAAGGAACACTTCCAAATCAATCCAGTGAATATATTAGCAAGTTGGAAACCCCTGGGTTTTTAGCATTTAGTAACTTGTTCAGGATTTGAGCAGTTGTTTTTGGTGGTGGTATATGTATACCTCATTTATAGAAACACTGTAAGTTCATATGCTGGAAAAAAAATCTGTTAATTTTTACTTGTCATTTGATTTTCCAGAAAAGATGACAATTCTATTCACTGTAATAATTCGTTTAAAAAACGAAGTGGGTAAGCAGAAACAGTATCCATATCAATTGAAAATATCACTTTAAGGCTATTTTAGGAGCTAAGAAAGCAAAACCTGCCCATTAGCACAGCTGGTAGAGCACTGCTCTTTGCTCTCTGAGTGCCTGGGTTCAATCACCAGCACAGCACAAATGGAAGAAGGACCTGGCAGCCCACTCCAAAAGCAATCCTGAAACAATCAGCCATTGAAAACCCTGTGAACAGCAGAGAAACACTGACATCGTGCCTTTCATGGCGCAATGTCAGGGAGTGTTTCATTCTGTTGTACCTAGGGTTGCTATGAGTCAGACAGACCCGACTCAATGGCACCTAACAACAACAACATAAAATGCAGATTTGGAAATAAATGTTTGCCTTTTGGTAGGTATATAAAACTGTAAACAGAACTCAAAGCGTAATTCAGTGTTTTAAGGAATTCATCTGGCCCTAAAGAAATTTTCTGTACTTTCAGTTTCAATTCATAATAAATATTTTAGTCCTTTGAAAAGTTTTACATGCTTGTTTTGACCTTAAATGTCGACTCACCAAGCACACCTGCTAATCTTGCATAGTGTCTACTTGCTGATAGCTGTCAGGTGGCAGTGGCTCTTTGGATGTCCACATAGGCCAGCAAGCTGAGAGGCATTAGACATAGCACAGCTGCATAGGCTTTATTTTATAGCTCAGAAATATTAGTACCAAGATCCAGTATGCTTATTACTACTTAATACATGTGCACACACTTAGAAACAATGTTTATTGTGTAAACATAAGCACATTGGCGGAAGCCCCTGATTCCAGTCATGCCCTAAATTGTTTTCATCCTTCTTTTACCCTCCACTCTTGCTCATATGCATATATAATATTTGCAAGTAGTAAATACAGCCTAGGTACAGTTCTGGTGTTTGCTTTTTTCCCTTGACATTACCTTAAGCATTTTTCTGTGTTGCTTCTTATTCTTTGTAGTGAGGATTTGAATAATGACCATGTACTTTTTTGTTTGTTTGTTTCTGTTTTTGTTTTGTTTTGCAGTATTAGGGGGTTGGCGATCCTTCTGCTTCAGCCTCCCAAGTGGCTGAGATTAAAGAGCGCACCACAGTGCCCAGCTGCCTTTTCAGGGAAGATGATAGTAGGTCAGATTTTTAGGGAAACAAGAACAATTATAAATCTAGAACTCCTTTCCCCTAATCTTCACTTGTTGCTTTAGTTCCACAGCCATATGTCGTGGGCGTTGTGCTAGCCTAGGATGAACTTCTGTCAGAAGGGTGTATGGAAGACAGGTGTGCAAATAAATCTATCCCAAAAGGCACAAAGTAAATACCAGCAAGTTACAGAAGGGCCTGGGGATTTAGAGGAGGGAAAAGTGACATCCGCCTTGCAGGGTGGTTAGGATGTGGTCCAACATAGATGGCAGAGGAAGGCATGTGGCTAGAAGGGCCAACATGGCAGCTTGGATAGAGGAATCAGAGGCAGGCAGGAAGGAGGACACTTTCGAAGAGCACGTGTCTGTTGATTCCTTGGCATTGTACAACCGACCATCTCAAGTGCAAGGTCTCTGTCACCATAGATTGCCCACGGAAAATGGGCCTCTCCAGTGCGCAGAATCCCAGTGCGATGGCCTGCTTATAATATACCACCTGACCTGGAGTCAGGCACAGAAGTCACATTGTGTTTTGGAAGTGCTTGCATATATTTGTCCTTTCCTTTGTATTTTCAATGTCTTGGAAAACTAAAAAGTTATTTTGGTGTTGGGGGGAGAACCCAAGGCCTTTTGCATGCTAGGCAGGCGCTCTGCCACTGAGCGAGGTGGGGGTCTCACTTTGTTGCCTAGGAAGCTCCTAGGCTTTAGAGCAGCCTCCAGAGTAACTGAGGCTACTAGGCACGCTCCACCTTGCTGAACAGAAAATTTTAAGACTTTTAAACATCGAATAGCATCCGAGTCCAGTAGGAATAGTTTCCCAGGAATAACGAATTGAGTTATCTTGATTCGAGGAGGACCACTTCGTGACTCCTAATGGAAGATGGAACACGGATCGTACAGGGCACTACTTTGCCCGTGGACCATGAGTCCAAAGATGACTTCTTTTGGTTGTTGTCTGTCTGTTTGGTTTTGTTTTTGGTGCTGGAGTTGGAACCCAGAGCCTCTCACTAAACGTGAGCCCCACCACTGAGTCGCACCCCTAGCCTGGGAATTTTTGGCTTTGACTTCTCCGCTCACTTCCTAATGTACCTTTCAGAGCCTCAGTGTCTTTTCCAGTGAACTAAGAAGCATAGATAAGCAAAGCTAAGGTTTTCTCTACTTCTAAATTCGTGCGTTTCTAGAAACATAGGATCTGTTTTTCTGCCTCTCTTAATTATGAATCAAGCATTGAAAAAATCCATAAAAGTTCCACAGAGTCTCAAGTGTCATTCCATGTTTTCCAGTTATTTGCTGTCATTTTCTTAAAGGACAGCAGTTCTCTAAAGCTTATAAGAATTTTTGCTGTCCTCAGCAATTTTAGATCATATTCTTTTTATTATGGTTAATAATAAAACAATAAAATGTTTAGCCTTTAAAACAGTTGAACTTAATTATAAGGCAGACATCATTTAATTTTCACTAAGGATGAAAACCCCGCTCTAAATTAAAGATTCAGTTCCACTGGAAAGATTTTAAGTAGCAGCAAACTGTCAAAAATGGCGTTTCAGGGAAGCGGGCAGCTTTTGCGAAACTTACGCCATTAAATATCCTTGGCCAGACATTCCCCGGTGTGTGAACTCAAGATTGTAGGGAATACATCGGTGGGCTCCTCCTTAAGAAAATAGTGCTAACAGGTGATACTTTCACTTTCTTCTTTTTTTCCCCCAGTGATCTTGTTAGCCGTATTTCAGTGTACAACTTCCTGAGTCTCATTACGACACATCCACGCCTGCCTTTCGTTGTACACAGCTCAAGTTCACCTTCCCCATTACCCTCTCGTACCCTGCCCCCCACCAGTGGCCCCCTTCTGCCAAGCACTTTCGCTTTCTGTTCTCACTTGGCGCCCTCACAAACGCACCCATGGAAGGAAGCGCCGTGGTGGCTCTGGACACAGGTGAGCCAGAATGTGATCGTATTAAGTTTTGGGGTTTTTGAAATCATCAAAGTGAAAGCAACACATTTTTAAGTTCCCTTGGAGAGTTCTCAGGCCCCCAGCTTCTTTCCCTGGCCCTCACAGGAGCGCCACGTGAGGCAGGGGTCCCTAGGCAGCGATTCCAGGCACAACCCCAGGCTGCTCATAGCTGTTAATAAATTGCAAGGTGTCAGATTTTCACATTCCTCTTATTAAGAGACAGCCGGCCGAGCTCAAGTAAACCTTTCTGGCGTTAACATCTGTATTTAAGTGGAGTGATTACTGTAGCATTTAGGGAAAAGACGGAAGTTTCCAGGTCTTTACTTCTGACCTGCCATCTTTCATCCCTAAGAATTTCTGGAGCCTCTGTGGAGTGAAAATTTCTTCTTCATGTAGAATCTCTCTACTTGGAACTCAAGGTCTATCATCTTCTCTCTCTCCATGGTAATAAATCGTGCAGTTGGTAGCATTAGCCTATCTAAATGAGCTGGGCTGTGAGCGGACGCTCTCTTTAAAGTACAGGAGAGTGCTCATCTTTTTACAGAGAGTGGCAGTCACGGGAAAAGGGGAGGTGAAAATAAGCCTTTAGGGAGACCTTGAGAAGGTGAAGGAGAAAGAGTTGTCCCACTTGAAAGACTGTCCCGTCATTGAAAATGCTCACTGAAATAGGACTCTTTGGCTTGCTCAGAGTTTTCTGCGTAGAAGTCTGAATTTACTCATACCGAGAGGTGATTGCCCTATCCTTGTCTGTATTGGAAGAAACATGGAGGTGTCATTTTCAACTTGTCTCCCGAAGTTTATCATAGAATAATAAGGCTGCCAGAGGTGATTTAAGCCATATAAGAGCTTATAATATATGTTTTTAAAAGCCAGGCATGTCAGTAAGCTTTCCTTTATTATAACAAATGCCTGAGATTGTTTATGAAGAGAAGAGCTTTATTTTGGCTCTGAGTTTTAGAGGTTTCAGTCCCGGATCAGATGGCCCTGTTGCCTTTAGGTACCACGTCATGGTGGGAGTGCACGACAGAGCAAACCCATTTACTTCCTATCAGTAAGAGAAAAGAGGAAGAAGAAGGCACCATGGTCTCAATGTCCCCTTCAAGAAGACACCACTGGTGACCTAGAGACCAAGCCTTGCACACATGGACCTGTGGGGGATATGTAAGATCCGAACTAGAACATCAAGGCAGACAAATGAATGGGTCCAATGTCTGTTCCCATCTAAATCTTAAAGTCTGCCTGTGGATGTGTGCCTTTCTATCTATCGCAGTAATCTGTAACCTGGAAATGGGAAGAAGCGTGACTTACCAATGATTTTTCTTGGGCAGAGCCTGGAGTTTAATGCGCCTAATTACCAAACTTACCACACCTTAACCTTACCTCGGAGACAGCTAAGAGAGCAAACTGGACTTTAAAGTTCCCTAGTTATGAAATCAGGGCTGGGATTTAGCTCAGTTGGTAGAGCACTGCGCTGCAGTCTCTGAGGTCCCGAGTTCAATTCCCAGCACCTCAAATATGGGAGAAGGACTGACAATCCACTCCCAAGGCAATCCCGAAACAGTCAGCCATTGAAAACCCTATGAGGACTGACTATGAGTTGGATACCGACTCAACAGCACCTAACAACAACAGCAAGCTATGAAGTCAAGACGAGAAGAGTAGAGAATAAGGAAGAAAAGTAGGAAGGAGAAAATGGGGAAGATTTTGGAAGAAGATATTTATACTAAAAATAATTAAGCGTTGGCTGCTATTTATGCATCTCATCCAACTATAACATGAAAGAGGCAGCCGTGGCCAGAGAGCCATCAGCATAATCCACCAGTATTTGTAAAAGGGAGCCACAGTAATGGGCTTTTAAAAACTGACTGGTATAACTCCCTTTTCCATTGTAACCATTCGTGGTTGTTAGTGCAACTTCATATAGCTTGGCATCTTTTGGAAAATGCTTCTTAAGTTGTTGTTGTTAGGTGCCATCAGGTTGGCGCTCATAGTGACCCTATGTACAACAGAAAAAAACACTCTCCAACACTGCCCTGCCAGGCACTATGTCAGTGCTTGTCTGCTGTTCATGGGGCTTTCAGTGGCGGATTGTTTTGAGACTGTTTCAAAAGGGGGCTGCCAGGTCCTTCTCCTGGCTTCGTCAGTACATAGTAATAAAACTCCTGAAGTAGAATGGAGCTGTGGTTCAGTGGTAGAGCCCTTACCTAGCACGCAAAAGGTCCTGGGTTTCATCCTGAGCACTGAAAAAAAAATTATGAAGTCAATTTTTGTCTTTAGTCTCCCTTATTTCAATGGCCACATAGAAAGGATTGAAGGGGGAATTTCAGATAATAAATAGCAATGGCTTGATGGGCCCTAAGAGTCAAAAACACTAATCACTTAATCTACCCTTGAGTGCATAGATGAGTAGACTGGGAGCGAGCCGAGAGTAATTTCCTTTCTTCTATGCATTCATTCATTTGACTAATAGTTATTGAGGACCTATTATGTGGCAGACAAATAGGCCCAAGGATTGCAATGAGAAATAAACTGTATTTACTGTTCTTACAGTTCTGAGAGTCTGGTGAGGAAGTAAAATGCAATAAGGGCTCAGTGGAGGGGGTGGTCTACTGTGGTGGAAGAGGATTCAAAAAGATTCTGTAGAGCTGGGCATGATGCAAACGTGGCATCCCAGCTACCTGGAAAGCTACAGCAGCATCTCAAACTCAAGGACAGCGTGGGCTCCATAGCAAGAACCTGTATTCAAAAGGAAGAAAAAAAATCTATGTATTTATAGTCAATTGATTTTCAATAAGAATAATAAGAAAATAAGGAAAGTATAGTCCTTTCGACAAATGGTGTGGTAAAACTGAATGCCCACATGTCAAAATGAAGCGGGGGAGTCGTAGGGTGTAGCTCTGTGCCAGACTTAGCGTGTGGCCCTTGGTTCAATCCCAGCACCAAAAAAAAAAGGAAAGAGAGAATGAAGTTGAGTTCCTGTTTCACGTATACACAAAAGTTAACTTAAAATGGATGGCAGGACTAAATATAAAAGCTAAACTTTTAAAACTCTTAGGCGAAAACATAGGCAGAAATCTTTTGACCTCAGATTAGCAATGGTTTTGTAGATATGACACAAAAAGCCCAAGACCCTACACACAAAAAAATAAATTGGGAACCGGGTTCAGTGGCGCACGCCTGTAATCCCAGCTGCTCGGGAGGCAGAGGCAGGAGGATCGCAAGTTCGAGACCAGAGGCAGTCTATGTAATTTAGTGAGACCCTGTCTCAAAAAGTCAAAAAAAAAAATGGGCTGGGGGTGCAGCTCAGTGGTCCAGCACTTGTAGAGCATGCAGGCGCGAGGCCCTGGGTTCAACCCCCAGTACCAAATAAATAAATAAATAAATAAATAAATAAATAAAAATAAATTGGATGTTACCAGAAACTTTTCAGTTTCAAAGGAGACTATCAAGAGAATGAGAAGACAAGCCACAGAATGGGAGAAATTTTTTGCAAATCATATGTCTGATAAAGGGCTTTATCTATGATATACAAAGTATGCTTGAATTTAATAATAAAATGGCAGCCCAATTTAAAAATGGGCAAAATATCCGTATAGGCATTTCATCAGAGAAGATACATAAATGGTGAACAGCACATGAAAAGATCGTTGTCTGTGAAAGGAATGTAAACCAGAGCTAAAATGAGATGCCACTTCACTACTACTACTATTATTGAATAGATGGTCCATAAACTAAATGGATAAATTTACTCCTTCGTACGTGCAGGTGGTAAACTTAAAAGAACTGCACTCAAAATATTAATTAAAGCATGTCCTTCACATTTCAGAGCTGCTTGCTAAAATTAGCTAGAAAAAGTTCCTCAAGTAGAATTGTACAGAAATATTTATATAACCCACAGCTAATGTGAATTTTCTCAAAGCTCCCCATAAGGTGAGATCACATACACCTTGTATCAGAAAAGGATTTTTTTCAACCAGCTATGTCTTTATAGGGGCTGGGATTTAGCTCAGTTGGTAGAGCACTGCTCTGCAGTCTCTGAGGTCCCAGGTTCAATTCCCAGCACCCCCAATATGGGAGAAGGACATGGCAATCCACTCCCAGGGCAATCCCGAAACAATCAGCCATTGAAAACCCTATAAGGGTCACTTTGCATTGGCCACGACTCTGTGGCACCTAAGAACAACAATGTCCTTATAAATAAACCCAGTTTTATTGTAAAAATTTGTTGTTTCTTCTTCACATAAGAACATCTCGTTCATTTTCGCAAAAACCTTCCAACAAAATAAGGTTAAGTTGTCCAGCTTTCCAGTGGAAGAAGATCCTTCTCCTGTGAGCAACCAGCAGAGTAACAGCTACGAGGTAAGATGAACAGAGACATGGTGCTTGGTGGGCGTGATATTTTAAGTCCAGGCAAGTGTCCAGGCAAGGGCCTGTGGGTTTGAATGCTTTGGTGTGCTTTCAGTAGTGCTCTGCTTCTTCCACTGTCTTCAGGGGTTAGGGCCAGAGCACCAGTAACAATGCTCTCTATAATCAGGGACACCAAGGATTCACAGGCACTCTATAAGCAGCAAGGCAGGGGACCTCAGGGAGACCCAGTATATTTGTGAAAGGAAGAAGAGGCACTGCATTCATTTGTCTGTACTGTTAAGGGAGGTTTTCTGTTTTCAGTTGCTTGAATTTGATTTAAAAATTTAAGTGTAATTTTTTTTTTATAAAATGAAATTACTCAATTTGAAATAAAAAGATAAGGAGATCTTGAATGGGTAAAATGTTGGAGATTTTCTTGCTTTGGGAAAAGAGAAGTATTTTATTTTCCTGCGGCACCTACACGAAACAGTAATATTAATAAAAATCAAACACAAGAAGATGTATTTTTTCCTCTTCCTTACGAAGTAAAATACATCATCTCATAAGGCTAGTTTAAAAAGGGGGGAGTTGGAGTCATAAACGTGAGTCTTAATCAGATTGTAAGAGACGGACAGAATTTAACTAGGAGAATACACAGTAAAAAGAAAGCGTTCTTGTTGAATAACACTTGTCAGAAGAGAAACAGATGATGTGTTTTCTTTATTGCATTTTAAAAATTAATTATTGCCAATAGAAGCTTGTTTATGCTTGTAAGTGACTTAGCGCTGTGATCTGGCACTCGTCCACGTTTGAAGTGAAATGAGTATCAGCAGAGAGCGGGGAGCCTGGGTTCTAGTCCCATCCAGGGGACTTCAGTGGGTGGTTTAATCTCGTGGAACCCCAGAGTTCTCATCTATGGATGGAGGCGTAGTCAGATGATGGCTGAGGAGTCACTATCCCCAGTTATGTTTGCTTCCTTCCTTCTTTCCTTCCTTGCTTCCCTCTTTCCTACCCTCCTCCCTCCTTCCCTCCTTTCTTTTGTTTCTGTTTTGTTTTGTAAGTTTGTGGTGCTAGGGATCAAACTCAAACCCAAGCAAGGTCTTGTGCATGTTAGGCAATCTATGGGTCTTTCTAAAGGACTATGTTTTTATTAAACAAACAAAACCTTGATGGAAACAGGGAATTTTGTTCCCAGATTCTTTAGGATCTTTTTAGTGTCAGTATTTTTATATCTACATGAATTTTTTTGACTTTGAAAAACATTCTTGTAAATACCCAACCCAATACTTTATAGTCTTAACTTCAGTGCATAGACCTATTTTTATTGACATAGAAAAATACCCACGGCATTATGTCAAATACCAATGCAAGCAGATTAAAAATAGCATCGTAAAGAATACTATCACAAAGGCAAAAATATGATTGCATGTATGTTTTCCATTTGTATTTGTTATGTTAGATGCCGTCGAGTCAGTGTCCAACTCATAACGACCCTATGTACAACAGGCAAAACACTATTGTCAGTGCTTCCCTGCTATTCATAGGATTTTCAGTGGCTGGTTGTGTTTTGGGAGTGGGTTGCCGGTCCTTCTCCCAAGCCTACAGCACCTGGTGTTCCCCGGCTGTCTCCCATTCAAGTACTAACCAGGCATGACCCTGCTTAGCTTCCAAGATCTGACAGGATCAGAGGCCACAGTGCTATGGCTGCAGGCTGTGTTTGTATAGGTACATTAAAGCTACTCAGAAGAATGTTGGGCAAAATATTCGTATAATTATCTCTAGACAGTGGAATTTCAGGTAATTTTTGATGTCCATTTGAAAACTTTTCTATATTTGAAAAAATTGCAATAAATATGTATTATTTTGTTAAAAATGAAAGAAGAAAAACATACTTGTATAATATTGAAATACCTATAATTATAATATCTGAGAAAATATAAATTTGAAGTATGAATGAAAATTTAAGAAAGTGTTGAACTTCCACATTGCAATAACCATTAGGCTGCTATTCATTTAAAGCAATAGTGTCCATTTTGAACAATTTTTCTCAAAAACTATTTGATTTAGGATTATGAAGAGCATCCTTACTGTCTTTTAAGTATCTTTAACCTCATAATGAGCGGCTGAAAGCACTTTAAACACAATTAATAATAAAGGTACTTTTCTAAAGTGGAAATAAATAATAAGGTATACATGTTTAAATTTACTTATGACCTGGATGCCATGGCACATAGCTGCAATTCCACTGACTGGGGAGGCTGAAGCAGGAGGAACCCGAGTTCAAGGCCAGAGGCAGCCTGTGCAACTTGGCGAGGGTTTAACAGTACAGTTTACTGGGAGAGCACCTGCCTAGCATGAGCAAAGCGCTGGGTTCAACCCCCTAGTATTGGGAAAAAATTACATAAGTTTTCCTATGGCAAAATCAGATATAACTTTAGGGACAGCAATATTTTCTATTCAATTTTTTTTTTTTTTTTTTTTTTTTTTTTTTTTTTTTGCGGTACTGGGGGTTGAACCCAGGGCCTCGAGCCTGCATGCTCTGCAAGTGCTGGACCACTGAGCTGTGCCCCCAGCCCATTTTTTTTTACTTTTTGAGACAGGGTTTCGCTAAATTACGCAGACTGCATCTGGTCTGGAACTTGCGATCCTCCTGCCTCAGCCTCCAGAGCCGCTAGGATTACAGGCGTGCGCCACCGCACCCGGCAAATTTATTTTATTTTTATAGATAGTGAAAGCATCTTACTCTTGCTTGAAGACGCCCTTCATGATCTTTTTTATTAAGACTGTTTTGGGGAGGTTTTGTATTTCGTCTTGTTTTTATGTGTGTTTGACTTCTGTACACGAGGGATACTGTAGTAGCAATGCTGTCATTAGTGATGGTCACGGTGCACCAAGTTATTTTAATCTTATAATCCAATGCATTTTCAACAGATTTATTCTGTTGGAAAGTAGTATTGGCTTTAACGAGATATAAAATGAATGAAATTATCCCAAAATATAATAATATAGTACAAAAAATGATGGTCATGTTTCATTTAACATGAATATCAGAGCCTTAATATTTATAAGACATCTCCTGCTGTAAATTTTTACAAGGATTAAACAAGAGTGTTGCAATGATTTCAGCTATTTACGATAGCCTAGTTGATTGTAAATTTGAAGGGGAAATGATCCTATAAGTTACATGGTCATCAGATTTGCTTTTACATCAAAATGATAAGGAATCCATTTATGTTTTAATAGTTATGAAGGACAGTGAAGAGAAGAGTGGGCTAAACTGGGCATTGCACACTTATAGTGTGTATGTGTATAGAAAGATGTGTATATGTGTCTAGATAAACTGGCCATCTGGAATACATATTTGTATATATGTAATGCCTGGTACGTAGTAGGCCATAGTATGTACTCAAAAACACTTGTTGTGTTGAACTGAGGATTGGGAAGGAATCGTTTAAGGGAGCAAATTAAAAGTTTGCTTTCCTAAATTGGAATTCTTTTAAAATAAAATATTTTTGCTTTGAATGAGTTTTTTTCAATTGGAGATAAAACTGTTTTCAAATGGTGGTAAAAGTTAACTGAAATGGAAATTCCCTTTATGACTCTGTGGCATGTTTCCTTGAATATAGGGTAACTATTTACAGATTTTTTATAGATTATTTGTGTGTGTGTGTGTGTGTGTGTGTGTGTGTGTGTGTTGGGGATCATGCCAGGTGAGTGCTCTACCACAGAGCAGCCCTACCTAGATTGTTTTCTTTAGTAACTCTTGTATCTACTAGCTTTTAAGACTATTCCTCTTTAGTCTGAATGAAAAGCATATAAAATGACGTGTCAGTCTTTAAAAAGACCACTCTTTTTGCCTGGAGCTGTCCCACCAGAAAACAGAGCCGCTTGTTTTTACTGCAAGGTATTTTGAAAGAAACAACTCCAGATTTCTTTTATTTTTTTTTTTTTCAACTGCAATAATTTTAGCAACCAAAGTACTTTCCAAATGCCTTCCAAAAAGCTTAGGTCTGAGGGTTTTTGTTTGGCTATTTGTTTTTTTTAGTAACAAGATTGTATTAAATTGTCAGCAAACACAGGTTGAAGACTGCTTTGCATTGGTGACTCATCTGGGAAGCAGAGAGGGCTTGGGGTTAGGGCTCCACGCTCAGGAGAATGGATGGAGTCACAGTTTCTTCTTGGCTTTTATTTTTCTTTTAAATACTCATCTTCCAAGGACTATTTAGTTAAATAGCATAAATCAAGTTGAATCTTTTATATATAGTTAATATATGTATGCATAGTTATAAAATACATATATTTAAAAATGTATGTGTACATTTGGATATTATACATAAAGTTGATTTTATATATTAGCATTTTAAGTGGAAAATGGCTGCTTCTTTTATTAAATTGGAATGTTGAGTACATTGCTGACATAAATTTCTTTCTAGATAGAATCCAAACTATTACTTTTTTTGAGCCTTTCTTTGCTTTGAAAATTGTAACGTGGAGATTGTCTTTAGATACACACTGAGCAAAGGAACGTACACCTCCATTAGCCTTTTTAGATAGATGCTCTCTGCAAACAACACTGCTAGCCTCGATTTAAATGTCTCAGTATGTAGTCTATGGTACTGAGGCAGATACATTCAGATTACCAGCTTTGGGAAATAAGGAACTGCCAGAGTCTTCCTGTTCTGAGTTTACTACCTCTGTTTTTTTTTTGTTTTGTTTTTTTTGTTTTTGTTTTTTTTTTTGCGGTACTGGGGGTTGATCCCGGGGCCTCACGCCTGCATGCTTTGCAAGTGCTGGACCACTGAGCTGCACCCCCAGCCCTTTTATTTTTTTTTTCCTTACTTCCTGAGACAGGGTCTCACTAAGTTACATAGACTTCCTCTAGTCTCGAACTTGCGATCCTCCTGTCTCCGCCTCCCAAGCCGCTGGGATTACAGACATGC
>VMDO01019633.1:0-33940 GCA_007922755.1 Pedetes capensis
TTACAAGAGGATAAAATTGAAATCAAGAATGCTCACTTTCAACTAATATTCAAAATTCCTTTATGAGTTTTTACTAATAGGATAAGTAAATTAAACAGTATGAATACTCTATATGAAGAGCAAAAGTAAATTTCATTACCAACATTGTGATGATAAGCTTAGAAAAAGCTTAGAAATTACTAAGCTGTTTAAAAATCCTAAGTGAATTTGATAAATTTTGCAAGTTATATATTTTGGAAAAACATTTTCATTTATAATAGTGATCTACTTCTCAAAAACATAAAGGAGAAAGTCAATAAGAAGTTAAAAGGCATTTTTTTTTTATTTTTCTTTTCAGTGATGAAGGTCAATTCCAGGGCCTTGAGTAAAGTAGGCAAGTACTTTAGCACTGACCTGCATCCACAGGCCCTATAAGACATAATTAAAATAAAACTAAGCTGGGCAATGTGGTGAATGCCCAACTACTTGAGAGGGGGAGGCAGGAGGATCACAAGTTTGAGGCCAGAGGCATCCTGCATAACTTAGCGAGACCCTGTTTCATAATAAAAAGTAAAAATTGGGAGTACAGCTCAGTAGTTGAACATTTGCAAAAAGCATGTGTGAAGCCCTAGGTTCAACCCTCAAGCACCACAAAACAACAACAATAAACAAACAAACAAAACTGTAAAATGTACTGAACATCATATACAAGAACCATAAGCAAGAATAGGCCTATAATCCTAGCTGAGGTAGGTAGACTGCAGGTTTGAGGCCAGAGGCAGCCTACATATCATAGCAAGACCCTGTCTTAAAAATACAAAGTAAAAATGGAACTAGGGTGCAGCTCAATGATAGAGTTCTAAAGAATGACAAGTTAAAGACTGGCCTGACCAGTATAGTGATAACTTGTCTTGAAATGTAAAATAAAATAAAATAAAATAAAATAAATACTGTTTTAATGATGATTCTCAGAAAATTTAACTATTTGTGAATAGGCCAAAAATTAATCTCCTTTTAAAAGCCTAATGTGATTATGGGTATCAAGGCAATTAAAGCCTGAAGGCACATCCAGAATGGTGGGAGTAAAGACATCTAAAAAATTCCAATCTTCCCTGGAAGATAGACAAATAATTGTCAATGTCTATTTTGTCATAACTCCAGATATTTGCTTAAGATTCGTAAATATGCTAGATTAATTCATTCAAGAAAAGTGAGTAAATCTTGGTAAGAGTAATGAGCTTGAGGATGCCTTTGTGTGTTTTAACTTAATTTATTCCCATTTCTCTCTCTAATTCCATAGACTCGAAAAGCAGCAACTACAATACCATTGTTGTTGTTGTTGTTGTTAGGTACTGTCCAGTCATGTCCAACTCATAGTGACCCTTGTAGGGTTTTAAATGGCCGATTGTTTCAGGATTGCCTTGGGAACAGATTGCCATGTCCTTCTCCCATTTTTGTAGTGCTGGGAATTGAACTCATGACCTCAGGGACTGCAGAGCAGTGCTCTCCCAACTGAGCTAAACCCCATGGTAAGTATGAAAATCAGTAACCTAGTAGACACTGGAGGGCTCAGAGGTTTGGAGGTCCTCAAACATCCCCATCATTATAATCTACCACTACCTGAACTCTCTGGCTTTTCCTCAGTGTACAGTTTCTCACTGAATGAACTTCAAGTTAGGGCATTGTTGAAAACAAAGACAACTGTTTAAATCACAAGGTCTGATGTGGTGACATTGGTTGTAGCAAATAAGAGATAAGTCACTGAAGAACTTAAATCTGAGGAAATTAGGGGACTTTGGAAAGCACCGACATATTCATGGGATCTAGACAGTCACATGCAGTCTGTGTGGCTACCCAGCAAAACTTGAGAAAGGTCTCTTCACTTACCTTGCTTAATGTTGGCCCTTCCCACAAATAAGATATGAAAGCTCAAAAAGAACTGTAAACAGCAAAATGTGAAAGTCATCCCCAACAAAACAGAGTCTGCTGATAGAGAGGGAAAACATTTATTAAAGGGATTTAAGGAAAATAGTAATCTAATTATTAACTGACCAATAAGCTAGCCTAGCAAAGACTGCAGTAAGCACCCATGACCCAAAATACAGACTCTAGCATTCAGAATTAGAGCATGAAAACCACTGACAAGAAAACATCAACAAAAACAAGAAGTAACAACAACAAAAGAGAGGAAAGGCTTTGATTTACAGAACTGGCAGATTATATTATTTAAAATGTGCAGCTAATAAAAAGATATACAATGAAATAAGAAAATATGGCCTAAATACAAACGCTTAAAGATGTTCCAACTTACAATTGAGTTTTAGATTTAATGATAGTGTGATAATGATATGCATTCAATAGACACCATACTTCAAATTTTGAACTTTGATCTTTTTCTCAGGCTTATTGTTGTTGTTAGGTCCCGTCAAGTTGGTGTCCGACTCATAGTGACCCTATGTACAACAGATGAAACAGTATTGTCAGTGCTTCTCTGCTATTCAAAGGGTTTTCAAAGGCTGATTGTTTTTTGGGGAGTGGGTTGCCAGGTCCTTCTCCTACGCCTACAGCACCTGGTGTTCCCAGGTGGTCTCCCATCCAAGTACTAACCAGGCCCAACCCTGCTTAGATTCTGAGATCGGACAGGATCAGACTCCATAGTGCTATGGCTGCAGTGGCATGACACTATCTTGGATGGCTTATCAGCAGCAGTGAAGCACAGCTCCTAGTTGGCTACCTGATCATAAGGGCAAACAATCCAAAACTCTTCCTTGTGCTCTCTGGATAAGCTATGTTTGGTAGGTTAGGTGTATTAAATACATTTTTACTTATGAGGGTTTTAATTTACAATGGTTTTATGGCAACGTAACCTCATTATAAGTGAAGGAACAACCACGCTTTTAAATTTATTGATGCTTGAATTACCTTCTAACATATGTTCCATCCTGGAGAATGTCCCAGGTAAGCTTGAAAAGAATGCTGGGATTTTTAGGTGGAATGTTCTACAGATGTCTACTAGGGCTACTCTGTAATTTTAAGTCAGCTACTTGTTTTATGAAATTTTGCCTGTCATATCCATTACTGACAGTAGGTGATCAGAGTCTATATCTATCCTTGACAAATTGCCTATTTCTCCCTTTGACTCTATCATTTTTGCTTCATGAATTTCAGGGCTCTGTTGTTATGTGTGGATATAATTGTTATATATTCCTGGTGGATTAAAGATTTATCATTGTAAACTTTATTCTTTTCTTGATGTTCCCTCCAAAACTTCTGTTGAAATGCAATTTCTATTGCATAATTACTAACAGGTAGGTATTTTAAGAGGGGGTTAAGTCACTAGGGGGTGCTTTGTCCTCATGAAAGGTTAATGCCTTTACTCTAGAGTCCGTTAGATATCACAGGAGTGGATTCCTGATGAAATGGATGAGTTTGGCCCAAATTCCTTTCTCTCTCCTGTGCTTACTTTCCCTTCCACTATGACATGACATAGCAAGTAGGCCCTCCAGACACAGCCCCTGAATCTTGAACTCCCAGCATTTACAGTCATAAGCCTAGTAAACTTCTGTAATTTATAATTTACCCAGTCTGTGGGACTCTGTTGTAGCAATAGAAAACAAACTAAGATACTGAAGTGACAATATTTGTCTTAAAATCTTTTTTGACTTATATTAAGATGTTGTTAAGTATTTTATTATTAATTTAAAATAATCTAGTTTGGATTTCTCCCACATATTTGTCAGCTTGTCCTGCCCTGGGTGCTTGTGTGTTGCTGTGATGCTGAAAGCTATGCCACCAGTATTTCAGATACCAGCAGGGCCAGCCATGGTGGACAGGTTTCAGCTAAGCTTCAGACTAAGACAGACTAGGGAGAAGGGACTGGCAGCCCACTCCTGAAATAATTAGCCATTGAAAATGCTATGGATAGCAGAGAAGCATTGTCAGGTATAGTGCCAGAAAAATGAGCTCCCAAACCCCCAGGCTTGAAGGCAAGAAAGAGTTACTTCCCCAAAATAAAGTTGACCTTAATGATGGGAATGTAGTAATGCCCTGGGACCTCCTTTTGCTGATGTGGCATGACTCAAAATGAGAAGAAACATGGTGGATACAACAATGCACTCAAACATAAAAAGATGGTGTGTGTGGTACAGTGTTGGGTAGTGTTCCATTCTGCTGTAGTTAGGGTCACTATGAGTGGGAACCAACTGGAAGGCACCTAACAACAAAAAAGTTTGGATCACTAGTAATATGATGTCAATGCTCAACCCCTCCTCCTTTGTGTTATTGTTGTCATACAAATTACTCTTTTTACACTTTTGGTTCTTCAATGTTATACTTACTGCTTGATGAAGCTATCTTTAGGTAGAAGAAGAAAATATTTGTGAAACAAGTACATTTATATGCTATCTTTTACAGTTTGATATTCTATGCTTTGAGGTTGAAGGACTTATTTGTTTATTTGTTTGTTGTTGTTGTTAAGTGCTGTTGAGTTAGGTCTGACTCATAGCAACACTACGTACAACAGATAAAACACTCCCAGCACTGTGCCATGCCTGGCACTATGTCAGTGCTTCTCTACTATACATTGGATTGTCAATGGCTGATTGTTTAGTGAGTTGGCTGCCTGGTCCTTTTCCCAAGCCTACATCACCTAGTATTCCCAGGAGGTCTCCCATCTAAGGACTAACCAGGCTGACCCTGGTTAGCTTCTGAGATCAGACAGGATTGGATATCACAGTGGTACAGCTGCAGGCATCTATTTATGTATTTATTCATTAAAAATACTTCTTTATTGTAACTCAGATAAACTAGCCATGCCATCTCTCAGGTTGTGATTATTTTGGAATGTCTTAATTTCACCTGAATTTTTGTTTTCACTGCCAGGGATCAAACCTAAGACACTACACACATGCTCGGCAAGTCCTCTACCATCGAGTACACCCAAAGCTTGCTCACTTGCTCTCTCTCTCTCTCTGTCCTTGATTTTTTGAGTGAACATATGGATATATACTGAATTTTTGATTGGCTTTCCATTTCTTTTTACACCTTGAATATATCATCTCCCCGCCTTCTTTTGTCCATGGACAAAGTCATGATAAATCAGTTGCTATTCTTATTGAGGATCATGTGTGCATGACAAGTCATTTTATTGTCACTTTTTTTTTTTTAGTACTAAGGGATTGAACACAGGCCCTCACACATGCTAGGCAAGTACTTTACCACTGATCTGCACTTCCATTCTCCCTTCTTTTTATTTACTTACTTTTATTTTGATACAAGGTTTCGCTAAGTTGCACAGGCAGCCTCTGATCTCAAACTTGTGATCATCCTGCTTTAGCCTCCTGACTAGTTAGCATGACAAGACTAGGGTGCCACCACACCTGCCGTTTTTTTTTGATAGTTTTGGCATGATTGTACATAGAGGTGAATCTTTTTGAATGTATTCTGCAGTAGTTGTAGATTATAGTTTTTTCAAGAACTTGTAAGTTTCCAGTCATTATTACTTCAGTCATTATTACTTAAAACATTTTTTTTCTGCCTCTTTCTCTGTCTTTTCTCTTTGTAGCTTGCCCATTCATTATGCTTATATTAATGTCTCATTATTTCCCATAGGTTTCTGAGGCTCTTTTCATTTTACTTTATTCCTTTTCCCTTTCCATCCTTCGACTTGATAATTAGCAATAAACCTACTTTAAGCTCACTGATTCCTTCCGCTGATGGCTCAAATTTGCTTCTGCCCTCTTCTTGTCGATTTTTTTATTTCTACTATTTTTTAAAGAAATTTTCAGTTGACTTTCAATTACAGAATTTTTATTTGGTTCCTTTTTATAATTTCTATACCTTTATTTATATTCTCAGTTTGCATAAATCATTCTCATTCTTTGCTGCATTTATTTGGACATGGTTTCCTTTAGTTCTGTGAGCATATTTATAATAGCTCATTCAATGCCTTTGTCTAATAAATCCAAGGCCTGGTCTGCCTCAGGAACACTTACAATTGACTTTTTTATTCCTTTTCTATAGGTGCTCCTCAACTTATGATGAGGTTATGTCCCCAAAATCCCATTGTAAGCTGAAAGTATTGTAAGTGAAAATTCATTTAATAGAGTTAAACTACAGAACGTCATAGTCAAACAACACAGAACGCTGAAATGTACATTATATATCTTTATGATTTTATGTCCCATTGGGAGCTGTGGATTCTTCCTGCTGCTCAACATTGTAAGAGAGCATTGTCTGTCATTAGTCTAAACAAAATTCACAATCAGTAGAATGGTTTCTACTAAAGCATATCATTTCATACCATCAGAAAATTGAAAATTTTCTAAGTCAAACCATTGTAAGTCGGAGGCTGCCTGTATTGAAATCATACAATGTTTTCTAACAATAATGCAAAGACTTTACAAGTAACATTTAAGAAATTCACAGTGTGGAAAAGTGTGGAAATGTGCAACACATGCCTAAATAATCAAAGGATCAAGAAAAATCCCAAGAGAAATTATAAAATATTTTTGAGATTAGTTAAAACAAAAACGCAGTCTGAAAATAACAAGATTCAGATAAAATAGTAAGGAATGCCTGTTGTAAAAGAAGACAGACCTCAAGCAAATAACTTTTACCTTAAGAATCTAGAGAAGCAAACAAACAAAAATAAATAAATAAAAAAAATTTTAAAAAGCAGCAAAAAGGAAATTATAAGATTACATTAAAAATAAGAGAATAATAGAGAAACTTCTCAAAGCCAAAACTTAGCTTTGTAAAAGATAGACAAAATTGGCAAATTTTTAACTAGACAGACAAAGAAGAGAGAACATACAAATTACTAAGGTTAAGAATAAAAACAGATACATCATCAACTACCTTGGGTCTGAGAGGAGCAAGTATAAGGAACACTATGAACAAACAGTTCTTATATTGTACTTCTAAGATGAAATGGACAAATTCCTAGAAAGGCATAAATCATAAAAATTGAAGAAGAAATGGAAATATGAAGAAGTGGCAAATTAAGTAGATTAAACAATCATTTTAGTTATTTTACAAACGTCCTACAAAGGAAAGTCCAGGTCTACATGGCTTCACTGATGAATTCTGCCAAATGTTTAAGATGAGTTAATACCAAACCTTTCCAAAATTTTCCATAAAAGATATAAGGAAGACAATGGATCACTTAACTCAGTGTAAAACCAGTGTTACCTGATAGCATAAGGAAGCAAAGAAATCAAGGAAAAACAAACATAAAACAAAGGAATGGGGCAATGTCACTTGTGAACACACACATAAACCTAAACAAAATACTAGCAAACCAAATCCAGCAACAAAAAATAGGATTATATAGCCTGAACATATTGTATTTATCTGGTAAATGTATGGTTACTTAACATATAAAATCAGTAAACACATCACATTATTAAAATAAAAAATTTTAAAAACATTTCATAAATTTCACAGTGGCAGGAAAACATTAGATAAAAATCTAACACCCTTCCATGATTAAACAAAGAAAAAACCAAGAAACTCTCTGCAAACTGGGAATAGAAAGGAATTTCCATAGACTGATAAAGAGTATCTATCAAAAACCCATCTTTAGCCTTAGTACCCTGGTATCTGATCCCACCTTATTTTGGAAGCTAAGCAGAGTCAGCCTGGTTAGTCCTTGGATGGAAGACCACCTGGCAAAACCAGGTGCTGCAGGCTAGGGAGAAGGACCTGGCAATCTGCTCCTGAAACAATTTGCCATTGTAAACCCTATGAATAGCAAAGAAGCACTGATATAGTGCAGAGAAGGGCACAGTGCTAGGGAGTGTTTCATTCTGTTTTACATTGGGTCACTATGAGTCAGATCAGACTCCACCTGAAAATAACTATAATCAAAAATCCACACTGTCATACTTAGTGATGTAATGTGGAAGACTTTTCCCCTAAGATCAGGAGTAAGGAGTCATGATATCTGTCCTTAATTTTTCTATTCAACATTGTAGTTTTGGTTATACCTAGCAAAATTAGTTGAGAAAAGAAATAAAACACAACCAGACTGGAAATAAAAAAGTGAAACCTATATTTATTTGAAGATGACATTATCTTGGATAAACACAAAGACCAACACACACACACACACACACACACACACACACACACACACACATTTTAAAAATCTATAAAGTTTCAGGATGTAAGGCCAAAACACACAAAAAGAGCTCTATTTCTATACGCCAGCAATGAAAAACTTGAAAATAAAATTAAGAAAATTATTCAGGAGGTTCAGTTTCCATTCCAATATGTAAAGAGCTTAGAAGTTGTTATCCCTGTGCTATACTCAAAATGAAAAACCAAGAAAACTGAAAATTAATAACTCTTCTTAGACATATCAGACACTTGACACTTGAAGGTCTAAGCAAGCCACTAACACAGAAACTGGGAAGACAGCTGAGTACAGGGAATCACAGATTATCGGGAGCAGAAGCAACTCCTACTGCAGCTGGCAACTGGTATAAGTAATTAGAGGGACATTAACTAATAGAAGGAGACTGAATGTGGATATCATGGGAGATGAAAACATATGTTGGTTGCTCTTCGGAAAAACTTTCATATGTTTTACCATCAGGAAACTTATCGGGTTCTGAAGGTGAAGATGGGAGGGAGCCCATTACATTGTATTTTGAGGCACACTCAGAATGCTTAATGAAGCACTCTGTTTGTAACCAAGGTCGGTCCTCCAGGGCAATAATTTCACCAAAGCACAACCAAATGTGGTTTTAATAGAGCCTCATCAGCCTGGAAGAAAGGAAAGACACAACTCCAGACACATTTAGCCTTCTTGTCTCTTTCTTCCTTTCGATAAGAAGGAGGTGAAGCCTGGAATTATTTATGAAAGTCATGGTTCAGAGACAAAGGCTCACTAAAAGACTGAGACTTAACCCCAGGATTACAGGATGTTTTCCTTTGTATCAGAGTTGGCCACCATATCAGTAGGGCTCCTATATAATGACTTGGGTCTCCAGCTGAAGGAATTACAGAATTCAGGCCTTATTCATGAAGGAGTACCTACAGAAACCCAAAGGCAGTAGGAAGGACCAAACAAGGGCCTCAGAGGAAATTTTAGTCTCTGATGTCATAACTACAGCCAGACTCCAAGGCAGATGAACATAATACCTCAAATAAAAGACCCATTTCCTTGGTTCTTCTTACCCAATTCATTATGTATGGCTTTCAAGAAAAAAATTACAAGGCATACTAAAAGACAAAAAAAAACAAAGGAAAATAGTAACAAAATAAACAGATTTTTGAATTAGTAGAAAAGGAAGATAAAATAACTATGACTAGTTCCTTAGAACTCTAGTGGAAAAACAATAGACAACACACAAGAAAAGAAAGATAAGGTGAAAAGAGAGATGGAAACCACAAAAGTACTCTGTATCCGTGGAGGATTGGTTCCAGAATCTCCACAGATACTAAAATCCAAGGGCATTCAAATCTCTTATGTGAAATGGAGCAGTATACGCATACAACCTATGCTTGTCCACATACTTTAAACCATCTCTAACCTTATTACAATATCTAATACAATGGAGGTGCTACGTAAATAGTGATACTGTGTTGTTTAAGGAATAACAACATAAAAAATTGCACAGGTACAGTCCACAAACAAATTTTTTTCCAAATATTTTTAATCCACAGGTGATTGAATCCACAGAGGCAGAACCTATAGATAAGGAGAACAGACTGTAAATGCATGAAAACATGCTTCAAAATAAAATACTTAGAAAAAAATACACAGAAATGGCCAATAAGTAGATGAAATGTTACTCTATGTCACTGTTCATCAAGGAAAGGCAAAACAAAACCACAATCAGGCACCAATTCATTTTCTATACAATGATTAATATAAAAAAGGCAAATAATAACAAGTGTAGATGAAGATATAAAGAAATCAGTACTCTCAAAGTTTTTCTACTACACTTGTAAAATGCAACCACTTTGGAAAATTGCTAATTGCTCAAGATGTTAAACATAGAATTATCATATGATCCAAAACTTCCATCACTAGGTACATGCCCCAAAGAACAGAAAATAGAGGCCTCCATATAACTCACATGCAAATGTTCATAGGCACATTATCCAAAATAGCCAAAAAAGTAAAGACAAGCCAATTGTCCATCAATTGATGAGTACATAAACAAAATTTGATACAACCATTCATTGAATTATTACTCAGCCATAAAAAGGAATGAAGCACTGATCCCTGTTAAAACATGTATGAACCTGGGCAACATTATGCTCATTTAAAGCTATCAAAGCCCATGTATTGTACGGTCCTATTTACATTAAATGTCCATGCCAGGCATGGTGGTGCATGCCTGTAATCCCAGCAATTTGGGAGGCAGAAGCAGGAAGATCACATTTGTGGCCAGAGGCAGCCTGTGTAACTTAGTGAGAGTCTGACTCAAAATAAAAAATAAAATTTGTCTGGTGGTGCAGCCCAGTGGTAGAGCACTTAGTATATGTAAGGCCCTGCATTAAACCCCCAAGAACCATGGGGGGCGGGGGGGGGGAACAGTCCAGATTAGGTGAATGCATACACATCCACACAAAAGGTAGATTAGTGGTACTAGGGGGTGGAGGTGGGTGAAAGTTGACTGCTGCAAATGGGTTTCTTAGGGGAATGATAAAAACAGTCTAAAAGTAAATACTGGTGATAGTGGAAAAACTCAGTGAATATAATAAAAACTTTCAAATTGTCCATTTTCCAAAGGGATTTCATGGTATGTGAATTTTTTCTCAGTAAAGCTCTTTAAAAAAAAACACTTGAAAATAAGTACCAGTACAATTTCATGATATATTCATAACAATAATTACTGTTTACCACTGTACCCTTTCTCCTATACACAGGGTTGAGAAAAAATTTCTATTTTGGCCAAATTAACAAGAATTTAAGTGTACACTGTAAATTTCAGTTCAGTTAAGTGACTGGTTAATTAATGTTTTAACTCCTTCCATAAGGAACCTGAGCATAGCAAGTGTGCATTAACATATAACAGATTGTTGTTGTTGTTGTTGTTAGGTGCCGTCGAGTCGGTATCTGACTCATAGCGACCCTCTGTACAACAGGGGAAACACTATTGTCAGTGCTGCTCTGCTGTGCATAGGGTTTTCAATGGCAGATTGATTTTTGGGAGGAGGTTGCCAGGTCCTTCTCCCAAGCCTACAGCTTCTGGTATTCCCAGGTGGTCTCCCATCCAGGTACTAGCCAGGCCCGACCCTGCTTAGCTTCCGAGATCTAACGGGATCGGATGCCACAGGGCTACAGCTGCAGGCATATAACAGATTACTTATTTCAAATTCACTTTCTAATAATACATGAAGTTCACTTTTCATTCTTCTGTCCTTGCTAGGTGCCGTCGAGTCAGTGTCTGACTCATAGCGACCCTACGTACAGTAGACGAAACACTATTGTCATGCTTCTCTGCTATTCATAGGGTTTTCAATGGGTGATTTTTTGGGGGGAGTAGGGTGCCAGGTCCTTCTTCCAAGCCTATGGCACCAGGCAGTCTCCTATCCAAGTATTAACCAGGTCCAACCCTGCTCAGCTTCCAAGATCTGAGGGGATCAGATGCCACGTGGTACAGCTGTAGGCTCTTCTATCATTAGATGTATGTTAGTATAATGATCATGATTAGAAAGAATTTAAGTTGACATACTATCAGATTACAGATTATCTGGTAGGCTCAGGTGTTTTATTAATAAAATGGCATTTTCCTAAGACACTTAAATCCACAACTATGTTAAACAGAGTGCTGCATCAATGTGGATTTCAATATTTGTTTTAGAAATCAGAAAATACTAAATGACAAGCCATCATATTTTTCTAGAAACTAATTCTTAGTCTATAATCTATTTTATTTGAGTGAAATTCATTTGATGTACACAATCTCTTCACATGAATCAAAAAAGGCAATTCCCTCATCAAAACACACCTGCATTATGTTTAATAGCAAATATAGCAACCCACATGGGTTAAGTAACAGAGATTGTGTTTATGTATTAGCCTTCTCTCCACATTACTAAAAATCAATGTGTAATTTATCAGATTCACATACTCAGCTTAGAGAAGGAAACATACTTGTGCATTGAATGTACTATTCTCAACAACTTCTGCTTGCAACTGTGTCATTCAAGTGATGCTTTCAACCAAGCATAGAAAATAATTTATACATAGAAAAGCTGCCTTAATAACCTAGTTCTTCAAAAAATTAAAACAAATTGGTATCCATCCTGTTTCCAGAATTCTGACATACTCTGGCAATTACTAATGGTGTTGCTAACTTCCAACTTGAATGCAATAATTCAGGAAAACAAGGTTGCATGTTACCGGCAGCTTGGCAAACAGCGCTTTAGTCATTGCTGGCAATTCCCCTGGTTCTGAGGCAGTAGGCGGCATAGTTAATAATAATCAATACTAAATATTTGAGACATGCAAGGTGATCTTTTCTGCTATCAATTATGCAAGCATTTTCAAAGTGTGTAGATCTGAACACTGGGATGATAAAGTTCTCTGGGTAAAACAAAACGGGGCTTCTACAATCAGAGTTGGAGAATGATCATCCATTACCTTCCATCCTCAGAAGGCCAAGATGTGTATTAGTGTAGTACAAGTTCTCAAAATTCACTCTAGGGAGGGATCCCACTTAAATTTACTTAATTCCACTTTTAACAAGCTTATCTGACAACATGACATTTTCTCTTCTTTAGTTTTTCCTACCCCTATCCTCAAAATGGGGCTGGGATTTAGCTCAGTGGGTAGAGTGCTGCGCTGCAGTCTCTGAGGACCCGAGTTCAATTCCCAGTACCACAAAAGTGGGAGAAGGGCCTGGCAACCCACTCCCAAGGCAATCCCGAAACAGTCAGCCATTGAAAACCCTATGAGGGTCGCTATGAGTCGGATACCGACTCGACGGCACCTAACAACAACAACAACAATCCTCAAAATATGCCTAAAAAGTATCTTCTGATTATCCTCATGCTGATTGAATGGACAACCATGTTCACGATACTTGAACACATGGATGGAAAATACAGGGGCACAACTGAAGGATGAGGCCAAACTGAAGGTGATCTGTAGCACTGGAACATGGCTATAGAGACCTGCATCACCTGAAAAGAGCTATGTTCTCAAAACCAAATGTGGCTGACTTTCCTTCTGGTTCTCAAACTAACAATGCAGGCAAAGGCTGATGGCATGGTTTAATGCCTTCCCACCTCAAGTTTGCAGTTAAAATGACCAAAGATGAAACGACATTCCGAAAAGGAATTCTTTTGAAGAAGAGTGCCACTTGCTTTTTTCCAGAAAGTTTAAAGGTGCCCCAAAGGCAGAAGGAGGTCCTTTAAAAGCCTTGCTAATGCCACCAAACATTACCTACAGATATTCAGGGATTGGATTAGCATGGGCATGCTCTAATTAATTTAAATAAGCAAGCCAACTTGGAACAGGGAAGGAACCCAGTTTTTAACGCCAACTCAACTTCTAGGCAGGAAAAGAAATGAAAATAAACAGAATGATTAAAAAACCTGACTAAGTAGAGCTGAATAAGCAGTACAGAAGCCTTTGGAAAACTCACTTTCTACAGTTGGACAGTATCCAATAATTCAGTCCTTTATTGCTGGGGTGTGATCCAGATCTCTTACATAACAACATAACAGTCTCAGAGTTTTTGTCTCTCTCTCTCTCTCTCTCTCTCTCTCTGTAATGGAGTACACAGACTTAAGTTATTTTCCACCTAGAGAAGTTCCATAAGCCTTCTTTGTCCTCTTTTATGTCACATTTAATAAGATAAGCGTTAACTCATCCTGACACAGCACCTGAACTCATTTTTTTCTTCTTTAAAGTGGTCCCAAGACTTCCATGTGTGTTATATAAAGATCAAAGCACCACTAAATTGGAAGACTAGGCATGATGTCATGCTGGGATGTCATGCATTGGGAAATGACAGTAGACATAAGTAGTGAGGGTTACTATTTGTTTATTTTATTTGCATGTGGTAGAACTAGCAAAGGTTTGTTCACAGATAACTTAGATTTTTATAGCATTCACTTTTTTGATGTACAATTTTATGAGTTTTAACACATGCAGAGATCCTTGTAATCACCAGCACAAACAGGATACAGATGGATCCTAACACTGTCCCCAGGCATAGTGGTGCAGGCCTGTAATCCCAGGGACTCAGAAGCCTGAGTCAGGAGGATCACAAGTTTCAGGTCAGAGGCAGCCTGCACAACTGAGAGAGTCCCTACCTCAAAATTAAAAAAAATATATAACAAATAGGCTATGGGTGCAGCTCCATGTCAGGACATTTTCAAAAGTATGCCTGAAGCCCTGGGTTCAAATCCCCAGTGTCACACACACAAAAAAAATCCTAACACCACAAAGAATTTTTTCTCCCTTTAAGAATCACACCTTCCCTCCCCTCACTGCAAACCTCTGGCAATCTCCAATCAATACCTATAGTTTTGCATTTTGAAAATGTCTTGAATGGAATCAGAAGGTATTTAATCCATTTACTGTCTGTCAGTTTGCCATACTGTGGGGGCTTCCATGTTGCTATTATACTGAAAGTTATGCTATTGTTATCTCAGACACCAGCAGGGCCACTCATGGTGAACAGATTTTAGCTGAGTTTCCAGACTAAGACAGAGAAGGGAGAAGGACATGGCAGCCCACTCCTGAAACAATTAGCCATTGAAACCCCTTTTCATATCAGAGAAACTCTGTCAAATATAGTGTCACAAAATGATCCACTCAGAGTGGAAGGCATTCAAAAGACAACTGGGGAAGAGTTGCCTCCTCAAAGAAGAGTTGAATTTAATGATGGGAATAGAGTAATGCCCTTGGAACCTCCATTAGCTAATACGGCATGACTCAAAATGAAAAGAAACACAGTGACTGCAACAATGGGCTCAAACATATAAAAGATCATGGGCATGGTACACTGTAGGGTAGTATTTCGTTCTGTTGTACATAGGGTGGCTACGAATTGGATCCAAATCTATGGCATCTAACAACAATACCATCACTTACAATACTGCCTCTAGAGATTCATCCAGATGGTATGTACATGAAGTTTGTCCATTTTTGTTGCTGAATAGCATGGCATATACGTTGTTTATCCATTCACCTGCTGAAGGACTTTAAGGTTATTTCCAGTTCGGGTAATTGTGCTGCTATAAAATTATTGTGCAGATTTAAATATGAATGTAAATTTCGATTCCTTAGGAAAATTTCCTAGAAGGATTGAGAGGTCATGTGGTATTTGTATGTTTGACATTGTAATAAACTGCAAAATATTTTCAAAAGTGACTGTACCACTTTGCACAATTTGGATTACAGCATATAAACAAAGCTGTGGCATTTAGAAGGAAAAGCTACTTCTTAGGTAGTTTACATAAGATTGAGTGGTTTTTTTTAATAGCAGAGAAACAAAAAAAGGAATATTAAACAAGTTCAGCTCTTTGCATCCTAAATCTAATTCACTTGGTTCATTTGTTCCTTGAAGATAAGTAAAAGATAAAATTTTATGAACATTAAGATATAATTATGGGCTGCATAACTACAGTTTTAGTGTGAAATCATTGCATATCTAATCACAAATTCTGGTCTGCCTAGAACAGCAGCATTGCTCTCAGTATTTTCAATTGTGCAACAGTGAGAAAGGATCTTTGGGGATAGTTTCCTTCCATTGTTAAGACACAATCGTAAATATGGCCCAGTCAGCATGGAGAAAAAAGGCACAGAAAGAGTCAGAGACCTAGACTGAGCCATCAGTAAACACAGAAGGATCACAAGCTTCAGGCCCAAGGCCTCAACAGAGAAGTATAATGATGAGATGTTCAGGAGAGGTAGAGAAGAGAAAGAGGTCTGAAAGTTACTTTCTTGGAGACTACAAAGAAAAACATGGAGGGAAGTTGATTCCTTTGATGGCTTCTCTTGATTTGCTGGATGAACTTTCCCTCAGAACAACAACAACAACAGAACAGCATAGATAAAAAATCCCGGAGAATGTACTGAATTAGTCTGAGCTGAGGTCTTGCCACTTGTACATAAACTGTTCTCAGATAGATATGTCACAACTTTTTAAACAAACCTAAAAGAACACAAATATGGAGAAAAAACTTGGGGCAAACATGTAAAAGACTGAAAATAAACTATTGTATCACTGTGTTTGGATAACATACAAATCTATTTCCATAAAAGTTGTATAATGCCTTAAGATCATACAAGTCTGATTTGGACAGGGTAATCTGTACACACTTGTAATCTGAGGTATTTGGGAGGGTAAGGCCGGAGGATCACAAGTTTAAAGCCAGAGGACCTGTTGCAAACTAAAGAAGGTTCCAGGAGTACAGCTCAGGGGCAGAGCATTTGCCTAGCATGGAAGGTGCCCTGGGTTCAGCCCCCAGCACCACACACACGTATGTGTGTGTGTATGTGTGTATACACAAACACATGTACATATATATATATATATATATATATATATACATATACATAACATGTATACACACATATGTGTATAGAAATGTTTGCAATGAAGGAATATTGAGTATGTATATATGCATATATGCAATAGTATAGTTTATTGCATGCTGATGTCATTGTGAGCAAGAGAAAAACAAATTAAAGTCAAAATGCTTAGTAATCAATCTAATGAAGACCCTGAAGATCTCTACAAGGAAAACTTCCAAACACTAAAGAAAGAAATTACATAGGATACTAGAAGAAGGAAGGGCCTCCCTTAGCATGGATTGGGAGAATAAATCTTGTAAAAATGCCTATATTACAAAAAGTAATTCACAGATTTAATGCAATACCCACTAATATTCCAATGACAGACTTTGCAGAAATAGAAAAAAATAATCCTAAATTTCATATGGAAACACAAAAGACCATGTTTAGCCAAAATAATCTTAAGCTATAAAAATAGTGCAGGTGGGATCACAAGACCTGACTTCAAACTATACTACAGGGCTATAGTGACAAAAACAGCTTGGTACTGACACAAAAATAGGCTTAAAGATCAATGGAACAGAACTGAAGTTCCAGAGATACACTCACACAACTACAGCCACCTGATTTTTGAAAAGGGGCTAAGGATGTCCAATGGAGAAAGAGAGCCTCTTCAACAAATGGTGCTAAGAAAATTAGATTTCTATTTGCGGAAAATTGAAACTATAACTCCATCTCGCAATTTGCATGAGAATCAATTTGAAATGGATAAGAGACCTCAACATAAAACTGAAAACCTTAAAAGTACTAGAATAAACTACAGGAAACCATGCTCTAACACATAGGCACAGCAAAGTGTTTCCCTAACATGATTCCAATTTTCCAGGAAATAGCACCAAGAATAGACAAATGGAATTATGTGAAATTATAAAGCTTTCATACAGCAATGAAACAAACAACAGAGTTTAGGGAAAGCCCATTGAATGAGAGAAAATCTTCACATCTTACATATCTGACAGAGGATTAATACCTAGAATATACAAAGATTTTTAACAAAGCAAATTTCAAGACAACAAATAATCCAATACATAAGTGGGCAAAGGAAATTAAAGGACTATTCTCAAATGAAGAAGTTCAAAGGGGCAAGAAACACTGCGAAAAGTGCTCAATATTCCTAGTCATCAGGAAAATGCAAATCAAAACAATACTGAAATTCCATTCCACTCCAGTAAGAATGGCCAAGATTAAAAACCAAATATGAACAAATACTTGCAAGGATATGGAGAAAAGGGAAAACTTTTACACTACTGGTGGGACAACAAATTAGTTGAACCACCTTGGAAATCAATATGGAGATACCTTAGAAAACTAAGAATAGAACTCCCATATGACACAGCTATACCATTCTTGGAAATATACCCAATAGGAGACAAATCATTATGTCACAGAGAAACCTGGATTTCCATATTTAATACAGCACTTTTCAGAATTGCAAACATATGGAACAAACCAAGATATCCATCAACAGATGAATGGCTAAAAAAATTGTGGTATATATGCTCAATGAAATATCACTCAGCAATAAAAAAATGAACTAATGTCCTTTGTAGCAAAATGGATGGAACTGGAGAACACATCTTAAGTGAATGAACCCAGGCCCCAAAAAACAAATACCATGTTCTCATTCATATGTGAGAGCTAAATCTAACTAAAAGGAAGAATATATGCAAACATATATATCAATATCATCAGCCAGGCTTATCTAAGGAGAAGAAATGAAAGCAGAGTAGAACGAGTGGGGTAGGGGTCTACTGCTGGGGGAATGGAGGTTGAAGAAGGAGGCAAGGGAGGAGAAACAATGTGGGATAATAAAGAGGGAAAGGGTAATCTCAAAATAGATGACATAACAATACATATACATGGGGAAAGGGAATACAACCCAAAAAGCGCATAATTTTTAACTATATATTAAGCAAAATGTTCTGTGAAATATATTGATAAAAGAGTAACCAAAAGTGATGTGTAATAGTTGCATAATGGAAATTGCATAAGCCTTATTACTCTGTACCCACCAACATTTAAAAATAAAGGGTATATATATATATATATATATATACTGAACATATATATATATATATATATATATATATATATATATATATATACTGAACACACATATATATATATGCTGTAGTTGTGTGAGTGTATCTCTGGAACTTCAGTTCTGTTCCGTTGATCTTTAAGCCTATTTTTGTGTCAGTACCAAGCTGTTTTTGTCACTATAGCCCTGTAGTATAGTTTGAAGTCAGGTCTTGTGATCCCACCTGCACTATTTTTATAGCTTAAGATTATTTTGGCTAAACATGGTCTTTTGTGTTTCCATATGAAATTTAGGATTATTTTTTTCTATTTCTGCAAAGTCTATCATTGGAATATTAGTGGGTATTGCATTAAATCTGTGAATTACTTTTTGTAATATAGGCATTTTTACAAGATTTATTCTCCCAATCCATGCTAAGGGAGGCCCTTCCTTCTTCTAGTATCCTATGTAATTTCTTTCTTTAGTGTTTGGAAGTTTTCCTTGTAGAGATCTTCAGGGTCTTCATTAGATTGATTACTAAGCATTTTGACTTTAATTTGTTTTTCTCTTGCTCACAATGACATCAGCATGCAATAAACTATACTATTGCATATATGCATATATATATATACTCAATATTCCTTCATTGCAAACATTTCTATACACATATGTGTGTATACATGTTATGTATATGTATATATATGTACATGTGTTTGTGCATACACACATACACACACACATATGTGTGTGTGGTGCTGGGGGCTGAACCCAGGGCACCTTCCATGCCTATATATATATACTGAAAGAATTTAGTAACTTGCAGAAATAGGGAAACATTTTTTCTAAGGATCCGTGTCAAAATCTAAAAGCTGGGAAAGTGCTCTGTGGCTTTTGGTTCCCATTTTAGAAGAGTGAACAAAGAAAATGCATTGTTCTAAAGTCAGGTAGACTGCCATGTTAAAAACCAAAAGAAAAGAAAAGAAAAAAAAAAAACCCTTCATACCGGAACTTTTTTTTTTTTTCAAAATAGCATAAATTAAAGACAGGGGCATAACTACAAAAAACATTGTCAACATTATGATGTCCTCCATCAACAAAGCACCACTGCTTCCAATAAATTATGCCAACATAGGTTCTTACTCCCCTTTTGACTTGCATTATCTAGTAACATTTTTTTTTTTTTTTTGGCTGTTGCATCCACCACATCTTTGGAACATAAAGTCAGCTTTTCCAATCCAAACAAAATTCCTCAACTACCTTCCATGTGAATGATACGATTTTACTAGTTCACAGGCTAATTAACTCTTAACCACTATCATGGGAGTCAAGAAAGACCGTGGAAATTAAATGTTATTTTCTAAAGTTCCTAATTGTCACACAATTATTTTATTAGATGTAATCTCAGCCCATCCCAACTTGGGGCAAGTGATAGAGGCACTAAGCTTAGGCACTACCTAAGCTTAAGTGCCTAGTGGGGTCACACATGATTCCCATAATACCCATTACAGTTACATGTCATTTTCCACATTTAATGATTGACCTCATAAAAATTGTTGATTTTATACTTTTTAGGATCTCCTCATTATAACATGAGGAGAGAATTTCTGTTATGTTTATTTAAGTTGAGTTATTGTAGTTTTTGAAATCTGAGAAAATCAATTAGAATTTTGCATCTTAAGAAAAATGTCTTATATTTTGTGCTGGACACAGTGGCACATGCCTGTAATCCCAGCAGTTTGGGAGGCAGAGGCAGGAGGATCACAAGTTCGAGACCAAAGGCAGTCTGTTTAACTTAGTGAGAACCTGTCTCAAAAATTAAAAAGAATAGGCTGGGGTGCAGCAGTGGTCTAGCACTTGCAGAGCATGCAACCAGGAGCCCAGTGCCTCCTTCAACTCCAGTACCGGGGGAAAAAAGAGAAAAATTTCTTATATTTTGATAATTATTGTTACATGAATTAATGTCATATCCGTAACTT
The DNA here is from genome assembly GCA_007922755.1 of Pedetes capensis. Taxonomy (NCBI): domain Eukaryota; kingdom Metazoa; phylum Chordata; class Mammalia; order Rodentia; family Pedetidae; genus Pedetes; species Pedetes capensis. The sequence continues at coordinate 20,528 of VMDO01019633.1, forward strand.
TTGAAATGTACCTTAGTTCATATAGCAACATAATTATACCCTAAAAGTAAATAATAATAAGTTTTTGGTTATCAGGATACTAGGGTCCATGCCTGTAATCCCAGCTACTGCGGAGGCTAAGGCAGGATTGTGAGTTTGAGGCCAGAGCCAGCCTGCACAATTTAGTGAGAACCTGTCTCAAAATAAAAGAAATAATAATAAAATTTAAAACAGGATTAAGAATGCAGCTCAATGGTGAAGTACCCTGGTTTTAATCCCGCAGTATCAAAAAAAAAAAAAAAGTTTTTGGTTCTAGGGTTGTGGATGACCTTATGAACTGATACCCATCCTTTTAAGCTGACAATACCAATTAAGGCTTAAGTTTAAAAGATCCCCTCAAAACCTGGTTTTTAGATGCTCAATCAGCTTTCACCTGAAGCTGAGGTGAACTGCCTATTCCTCTCAACCAACACTTCAGGTTCAAATGCTGTAGGCACCAGCACTTATTTCCCTCAAATAATCCTTTCTGTAAAGGTGCAGCATGGTATGTTTGGCCATGGAATGTTTCAATCACTGAAATGACAAATTCTGATAGCAATTTAAAATCTTTTTTTCAATTTAAAGCTTTCACTTCAAGGTGTTCTGGTTAAATTGAAATTTCTTTTCACAAAATAACACTAACTGTTCTAGTCCAAACTACCATCATCACTCATTTAAACTCCAGCTCCCTGGTACCTGCTGACCTCCTTCCAGTCAGGTCTCTAAGCAGCCAGACTGATGTTAAAAGGCCACTCCAGTCATGCACATCTGACCAGGAATCCACTTACTGATGCTCACCTTGCTCATTAAACTGGGTTTCACAATGTAATAAGCAGAAAGCCGGGATCTCATTTGTCAGTTTGGGTCCAGATTATACCAAGTAACTGACTGTGAGCATTGTGGGAGTTACTTTAACTTTTGTGCCTCAGTTTCCCCTCACAAAAATTCAGAGTATAATAGCATCTTCCATAGAGGGCTGTGAATAATAAAGCACATTAGTGAAGTGAAGCCTGCAGCTGTAGCCCTGTGGTATCCGATCCCGTCAGATCTCGGAAGCTAAGCAGGGTCAGGCCTGGTTAGTACCTGGATGGGAGACCGCCTGGGAACACCAGAAGCTGTAGGCTTGGGAGAAGGACCTGGCAACCCCCTCCCAAAAATCAATCTGCCATTGAAAACCTTATGAACAGCAGAGAAGCACTGACAATTGTGTTTCCCCTGTTGTACAGAGGGTCGCTATGAGTCGGATACCGACTCGACGGCATCTAACAACAAGTAACAAGTGTAGTGAAGATTTCTAAAAACATTTGGATGTAAGAAACACTCAATAAATAGTTCTATTAGTATGATTTTTAGAAGAAAACCAACACTGTTCAATGTGTCCTGCAGGCCCTGCCACAACCCATGTGAACATCTTCATCTCAGCATACAACTTGTTTTGCAGAGCCTTATTTTTACTATGTTCCTTCTTTACATGTTTTATATAGAATTTCTTGCCATACATTTTGCCTGGAACACTGTTCTCTTCTTTCTTGGCTACCCCTCACTCCTTGGATTTCAATTAAGCACCCATTCTTCCTGGCATCTCTCTGATTGGACCAGATCTACCCCTGGTACTGTGGCTTTATCCACCTCTATACCTGTATTTTCAGAGAATCAGAAAAAGGTTCTGTGATAACTCTGGATAAATTGATAAATAGATCATCATGACACTAACTGTATAAAATATTTATAAATGGGTTTTTATAGAATTCGGGAGAAATAATAAATGATACTGAGGATTGATTCAGGAAATGTTTGATCAGAGTACTCGGCTATAAATTAGACTCTGCCTTGGCTTTTTTGCAGAAATGGTATTAGAATGACCAAATTGTGGTGCCCACCATGGGGTCCATGTGTGGATAACATCTCATTAAATTATCTTGAGAATCCTCCCACAAAAATGCATTTTCTGCATTTTGTCATGAAAGTCTAATCATTGAAGGAATGTGTATAAGATCATGCTGCCTATCAAAGATAGACTTTGGAGGTAAAGTGAGATCTGACTTTACTACAACACTTTTGCACTGCAGGCAACATTCCACATGCAAAACACAGATGGGTGAATAAACAAGATTCACCCAGAAAACACTGAGGCTCTCAGGATGTGTGGAGGAAGGATGTAAAACAGTACTGCCATATAAGGCTGAAAAGACAGAGCAACAGTAACACGAAAAGGAGGAGTCCATGTTTCCCAACCACAGCAAAGAATCTGATCAAGCAAAGTCAAGCAAAGAGCAGATGATATATCCTTAGGGTCTAATGGGACCTGAATTCTCTTTCTTTGAGGGTCTAAATGGTCCTTATTTCTCTTCTCCCTTGTCACTGTGTATAATCTCAAATTTGCATATGAAGTTACATATCTACCAATACTCACAGGTTGGCATTATATATAAATGGCATGCAATTTGTTGGTCTCATAGTTCAAACTGTTGTGAAAGGGTGAATATGTTTCATAGTGCAATCTTGTTGCTACATAAGAGTATGCAGAATCATGTAGTGTGTTGTTATTGCTGTTGTGTGCCATTGAGTCAGACTCAGTGACCCTCATAGGGTTTTCAAAGGCTGATTGTTTCAGGATTGCTTCAGGAGTGGACTGCCACTTCCTTCTCCCATTTTTGCAGTGCTGGGGATCAAACCCAGGTCCTGAGAGAGTGAAGAGCCGCTTTCTACCAAATGCACTATACCCCTGCCCATCACATAGTATAGAGTGATGCTAAAAAACTAAAGTAATTCCTTATGGGGAGGAAGCTGAACTGGGATAGACATCCCAAAATAGGTAAATTACATGGCCCATACTACAGTTTCAAATATCATCTTGAAAGTTATGTTTTACATATCCTACAATACAACTGAATATTTATTCATGATAGATTAATATAAATAAACTACATTCAACAGCCAATGTGTTGTACTTTGAACCCTTAGAAGATTGATTAGATATCTATTGCTGTTAGCATAAAATTTTCAAGAAATCATCTATAATGATAACCGAAAGGAAACAGGTTCATGATGTCTTAATATAACACATTTTTCATTGTATTGGCAAATATCTGAATAAACAACTGCTTAAGAGGAGTATTTCTTTATTTAAGACAATAGATACACCCACTAATTACTTGTATATGCCTACAGGACATACTCTTCAGTTTGCAGGAAAATACATAACTAGTTTGTTACTTACAATCAGGGTGAAAGGACATAATTAATGTTTTTTCTTGTTCTAATGATTTTATGATTCAGAGCAAGCCTTGCAAAATGACCTTTGTCACAAAGCCAAACAAGGATTTTCTTGACTCAACTTTATAGAGATATCACTTTCTTTAAGACAAATTCAAATGTGCTTGAATAATTAAAGGAAAAATTAGTAGTGTGGTCTCCCTACAATCATTCTCACATTAAACTCTGTATGTCAAAATCAAAATTATTTTTATGCATGATGGGCAGTTTCCCACTACCAATTTTCTAAATTGCCTAATAATTTTATGTAGCATAATTACAAGACTCCTGCTTGTGTATTTTTCTTTCTCTTTGCTTCCATCTGAATGCAAATTAAGTGCAACCACCAGCAAAGCTTTATGGTAGACACTTACACTATAATGTTGCAACAAAGCTATGTAAAGTGAACCTAACAGGAAAGTCCTTGAAATATTTCTTTACTTAACAATAGGATATGCAACTATAAGAAGAAATATTTCCAGACTAAGTGACTTACTGAATAAAATTGGGTGAGTATGTGAAGACAGAATGATTGCTCACAAATCATTTTCATTTCTAAAACCACGCTGAGCATTTCCACCTTTGTAATCCACCAATAAATGCAACTAAGCATTTGTAAATCCTACTCAATACATGAGTATTTCCCATATGATGGTTAATCTTAATACCAATCTGGCTATGCTATGGTGCCAGGTTGTTTGATTTAACACCCTTGGTAATGGAATGGAGTCTCTATCAGTTGAAAGCCTCAAGGGCAAAGCTTGAAGTCCATTTTAAAAATAATCCTATCTAAAGATGAGAAACCCTACCTGATCATCCAGCATAGTGGCCTGCCCTATCACTACAGATTTTGAACTTTCTAGCTATCACATTTATGTGAGATAATTCTTTAACACCAGAATCATCCCATCCTTCTCATTCTTTCCTTTTTCCATAAAAATACACAATCACTTCTGTTTCTTTACAGAATTCCAACTGATATATCCATATCTTTTTTTTCCTTCCTTCATGATTTTGGCCATATCTACCTCTTAATATAATATAATATTATTGTTTAAAATGAATTTAAAGCAACTCATGACTATTTACAACTGGGTCAGTATGCAACTTTATGATAAATGGATAAAAAATTGAGGTTGTACAAGATTTTGCTTTACTTGGTTCTACAATCAACACTCATGGAAGCAGCCATCAAGAAATCAAAAGACGCATTGCATTGGGGAAAGCTGTTGCAAAAGACCTCTTTAAAGTGTTGAAAAATAAAGCTAGGACATTGAAGATGAAGGTGCACCTGACTCATGCCATGATATTTTCAGTTACAACATATGGTTGTGAAAGCTGGACATTGAATAAGAGCGACAGGAGAAGAACTGATGCTTTCAAATTGTGATGCTTGAGGTGAATATTGAATATAGTTTGGATTGCCAAAAGAACCAATAGGTCTGTCCTAGAAGAAGTGCAACCAGAGTGCTCCTTAGAAGCAAGGATGGCTAGACTGCATCTGATATATTTTGGACATGTAGTCAGGAGGGACCAATCTCTGGAGGACATCATTTGGGAGAGTGGCAGGTCAGAGATAAAAGGGTAGATCCTCAACTAGATGGATTGACACAGTGTCTGCAACAATGGGCTTAAATATAGAAAAAGATTGGGTATATGGTACGGTATCAGGGAATGTTTCATTCTGTTGTCCATAGGGTCGCTATGAATCGGACCTGACTCAATGACACCCACCAATTATTTGCCTATTTCAAATGAATATTAACTATAAAGTCACAAGTTTGATATGGTAGTTTTATTTTCTCCTACAATACATTAATACACAACTACTGGCATTTAAACACAATTACCCATACAAGCCTAATATTATGCCAGGGGCTTCTGTGCCACTCCAGGGATATATTTGGGCTCACACCTCATCTTGACTTTGTCCTAATTAGTTGAATCAGTTATTTCCTCTTCTGTGAATGAACCTACTACCCTTTCTATTTTACCTCTGCTTATTTCTGCTATCTACAACCTCTACATTCATTTTTATTTCTGAATTTTGGCCTCTATGACATAAAACTTTGTGGAATTTCTGGTATGCTAAAGCTCTACATTTAATTTCCCCTATTCCTACAAAAATAAACTCAAGCCCAACACTGGCCAAGAACGCAAACAGAAAGTTTTTCTCTTGTGTTGGAGCATCTTATCATTTAGTGAAGGATTCCTTCCCAGTTGTTCACTTTGAACTCAACAGAAAATGCTCAAATGTCTGGGAGCTTGAAAGCTCAGTTTCTTGATAAGGGATACCCAGTATCCAGCATTTAGGGTACAGTTTGCTAGGGGAAGAATAACTGAGGCATGGCAAATACTCCAGTTGTTCTGGAATTTTATAGTGGTTCATCTCCTCACTTGAAGTTTAAGACAACCGAGTGTCAGAAACATTCCCAAGGTTACCCAACTTGAGTCCCTCTCATTCCAGCAATCCCAGGGATAATTTTGCTCATAGCTTCCTTAGCTTCTGTTCTTCCCAGCAGGAGCTTGTTGTGAATTAAAGGACTTCATTTGGCAAAATCAGTCTTCATATGCAAGTGAGGGAGCAACTTTACCCCATGCCTGTCTTCTCCCACCTTTATGCTCAGCTCTGCTCAGCTGCTCAGCCTGTTAGTCCTTGGATGGGAGACCACCTGGAACGTCAGGTGCTGCCGGCTAGGGAGAAGGACCTGGTAGCCCACTCCCAAAACAATTTGCCATTGGAAACTCTGAATAACAGAGAAGCACTGACAATAGTGCTGGGCATGGCACAGTATTGGGGAGTGTTTCGCTCAGTTGTACATAGGGTCAATTTGAGTTGGACTTGACTCGGTGACACCTAACAGCAAACAACAACAAACCAAGCTGAAGAGGCCAAAAGTAGGTGTGGCATTTTGGTTGGTAGCACCTGCTGAGTTCCCAGCTAATAATCTGCCTCAATTGCTATTCACTAGAGTGAGTATCCTTGAATGTGGAACCCAATCAAGCCTTTAGGTAACTGCAGCCCCAACAAGGTCTGACTACCACTGTGTGAGGGATCCCAAGAGGGATGCCCACTGGGGGTTCTTGAATCCATGATCTACAAAATCACAGGCAATATAAAACAGTTATTTCACACCACTAGGTTTGGGGCTAATTTGTTATGCAGCAATAGTTACTGGGACAAGGACACTATAAAAAGGTCATATTTTCTCTGAGAATGGCCCATGCACGCAAATCAGTAGCCAGTACAAATCAGGAACATGTTTGTATTATACACACCTCACCAAAGAAGGTTGAATACTTTTTTTCTACTCAGCTCAGACCCACTGTACTTCTTTCTTTATCAAGGTCTAGTTCACCCCCTTTTAACTCCCCAGTCAAAATGTGATCTCATGTGTTCTTAATGGAGTGCTAATTTATTATTTATAAATACGTTCAGCACCATAAATAAAAACATTATGCACAACACCATTGGTTTCTTTCAATTGCTGAATGCTTATATGCAATCATTAAACAAATTGTAAACCTGCCATTTGTTTGATATATCGTTAATGAAGTGCTATTCAGTGAAAATAGAAAAGACTTATCTAATTGTTAAATGCTTTACTTTGGACTTAATTATTTCAGTAACTGACAGTCTTATTAACTGAATCTGAAAATTTTCCTTCTGACATTAAATCGTTCATAATTTTTGGACTGAATTTTCACTTGCCCATTAAAGAGAAGTGGCAAAACTTCTCTTCTTGACATGCAATGTCCCTCAATCAAAGTTGTCACTTCAATTACCCTGACTCTTTTTGTTCCCTTCAGTCATCCTCTGTGCCAGTCTAAGCATAAACCTGGCATATAGTGTTGCATAATAAGTCACTAACCAAATCTTAAGGTTCTGTGTGCAGAAAAGTTTCCTCACTGTGTTTGCAAGCTTAGATAGTCCTGGTTTTCTAGTCTGAAAAGTTTTCAATAAGCTCTCAGCTATAAATAACATCTTCTTTCTGGGAAATACAATGCCACTCTTTATGCACATTACTTTTTCCCTCTTGCATTACTACCACAATGGTATTCTATGTCAATATTTGTGTCCTCAAGGTTTTTCTGGAATAATGCTCAGTAAATTCCACTAAGGAAAATAATCATGCAAATGAATAAGAGTGTAAATAAGTGAAATGTTTAGTTTTTTCCGTCTCCTTCCTTAAGAGGTATCAACATGTTCCGGAAAACTTCACCAAGAGTTGAGTTATGACTTTGTGTTATATAATAATTTGGTGATTGTAACAATGTTGTAAGTTTAACCTTTTGTCACCATGTGAAACGAAGCCTCTTGTACTTAATGCATTTCATGTGCTGGTGAAAAGACAGTGTCTGAGAAGGTATGTCTGTCTGCCACTGGAAAAGTGATTATTTGCCATCATGAACTCCTTGGGAAAACTTCAGTTTTCAGCTATTTTAGTCACATCTCAGAGTCCTTGCATGGGTTATACCTCATTCTGGAATAGCCTTAACTATGATATTTGGTCACATGATGCATCCTTATTTGGGGTTTTATTCAAATGTTGTCTCAAAAGCTGTCCCTAACCATACGTGTCCTCTCTATTTTCTATAGTACATCTAATATATTTTCTTCACAGCATTTTTCAAAATTCACTATCATTACTTAACTGGTCATGTATGGGTCTAACAGACTCAAGTGATATATTTATGTTTGCCTTGTACATGCTAATTCTGCTTATAAAATGTTAATAAATATTTATTTTGAAACTAAAACAGAGGAAATATTTTAAGAAATGTTTAAACTAAGATATAAAGTCACTTGCAGCAAAAACAAATATCACAACAATCCACTCCCAAAGCAATCTAGAAACAATCAGCCATTGAAAACCCTATGAGGATCTCTATGAGTCAGACATGACTCCATGGCACCTAATAACAACAAGAAGTTCATTCTTAAAAAGGATACAGGTCTTAGTGACCCAATGTCACTGGTTATGTTCTGGTTAGGACTCGTCATCAGTTAAATACCATTTTCTTTATCTTCCTATTTCAACCTGTAAGCTTCATAAGGAGAGAGATGTTATTTTTCCTGTTCCCCATTGAATCCCCAGCTCTCTTGATTACTGGCAGACCATGAGCAGCCAGTGTACAACAGACATAGAAGTAGGTAAAAGCAATGGCAGGTCCATCTGCATGCCTCTAGGACAGACAAGTCAGCCGTGAAGCTGAGCTGAAGCATATCAGCACATCACTTCACTTCCTCCTCCTGACGGCCTAATGGGGCTCGTCATCACCTTTTCCTACTTTACAGATGATGTAACTTCCATCCAGTGGTACTTAACTTTTTCAAAATCACATGTTAACAAATGGCAGAGTTGACCTTTGAACTCTCAGTTATCTGCTTCAAAAACCCCCCATCTTATCACAACTGTGCTCTCCTATTTAGGATAGATTACCTTCGGCATGGTGCACATATTCCAAGAACAGGACTCGTGTTGATGACAAGAGATGAAAAGTCTAAATGCTTTTAAAAGTATGTAGAAATAGCTCATACCTATGAGTGTCAACTTTAACTCTCTTTTCCAGGTTTCCTTTTATGGTGAAATGAGGATTCCCATTCACTATCCAGGCTGCTTTCCCAAAGCTATTTCTTATAGTGATACTCTGATACTCAAGTAGAATCAAAAGAAAAGAGATGAGAGGGTCTTTAAAAATGTCTACTGAGGATAAAAGGAAAGCAAAGGAGGAGAAGGGGAGGAAGAGAAAGAAAGAAAGAAAGAGAGAGAGAGAAAGAGAGAGAGAAGAAAGGAAGGAAGGAAGGAAGGAAAAAGAAAATAAAAGGAAAGACAAGAGAAGAAAAGAAAAAAGAAAAAGGAAAAAGGGAAAAGAAAAGAAGGAAGGAAAGACGGATCTAGAAATACCCTGGACATAAAAATAATTAAAATAATAACAGTGATGCTGAGAAGACTCTGACTAGAGCGCTGGAAATGAAATTATTTACCCTAAGAGAGCAGTCATAAGAGAATATAATTCAATTTAATCTGGATAGATGAGAATAGTATAGTACCTGTCTCAATGTAAAATAGACCAAATTGCTAAGTCAACAAATTTCTACTTTCATATAATTAAAGACCATTTGTAAAGAATGTACTCAAAATACTAATAAGGAAAGTGTCCTCCTAGGTCAGAATGCTGTATTTCACCCTCCCTTCTCCTGGATGGATAACACTGGGAAAGCCAATCACATCCCTCATCCTCAGTTCCTTTACTTCTAAACTGGGCCATCGGTGCTACCTGCCACCCAGGCATGCAGCAGGCTCTGGGTACACCATGCAACAAGAGGTGGAAGAGCTTTCAAAGTCTGTCACTCCCACTGTGAATAGTGTCATCTCTTATCACTTGAGGGAGAATTCAGAAGTGATGGGAAGGAGAAAACGGTATAATTAACAAAGGACTTGTTCTGCCATGAACTTGGGGTGAGAGCCTGACAAGGTCACCTAACTGTCCTGGGCCAGTCTCTTTCTTCTTGACTTTTATAATGATCTGCATTCAAGTGCTTTGGATACAAAAATGTACAGAGCACATAGGAGTTATTATTCTTGCTGATGCCATCTGAAGTATTTCCTCTATCTTCTCTGTTTACTTCTCAAGAGGAATTAGATATGCCACACGAACCATTAGATGATTTTTATCCTTATCTGCACTTATTCCAAGTCTCACTATACCTGAAATGTGTGGATAAAATAACACAATTGCTATGCAGGAAAATGAAGTAGGCTTACCATCTAAGTCATCCAGCCCCCTTAGTTTTTATTGGTTCATATTTGTTTCTTTATGCTTAGCAATCACCTTAACTCTGTAATAAGCATCCCCAAGTTATTGTGTTATTTGAGGCCTCATTTTTCTCATGCCTTTATGAATGTTGACAATATTGGCCTTAGTGTTACCAGCAATAGCACCATACAAAGCCATACAAATTGTGTTTAGTGCACCGCATTCCAGAGCTAATAGTTGGACAAAATGTGAAAAAGTGATTCAAGAAGATCTGTCCATATCAAGGTAAAAAAAAAAGTTCTCAAACCTAGTTTTGTAAGTTAACTTGACAACTTATTCCAGGTCTAATAATTTGCAGAAGCTTTCAATAATCCTTCTTAACAGTAAAAATGAGATCATACAAAAAACAGGAAAAGTGTTTTGATGCAAAATCCCTCTTGTGACTTTAAAATGTTATCTCTTTCTACTCTATACTTCACTGACTTTGTTGCAGCCACCAAGGCCATACTTCAGGTTCCCAAAGAAGTCAACTCACTTTTACCTCAGGGCCTTTACACATACCACTCTCTCCTGGGATACTCTTTCCCCATCTGTCCACAGATCGTTCAAGTTTATTCTCATTATTCATATTTCACTTTCACACACTGTGTCAGTGAGTTGCCAAGAGAGCTCATGTTTCATCATTTATCTGGGGACCTGTCCTCTTTGCTTAGTATCCCATTGTCTTCATACACAATCGCATCCCTATTTCCTTTGGAGCAGTTCATCATTTTGTTCTAATCTTCATAAGAACAGAGATTGTGTCTTTTTCACTCACCACTCTTACCCTAACTCCTAACTCAGTGTGGCAGGGACTTACACATTCTTTATTGAATGTATGACAGGAAGATTGAATCCATTCATCCACAGCAAGTCTTTATGAAGCACTTTATCTGTGCCAGAACCCGTGCGCTGCGATGACAAGGATAGAACAATGACAGGAATGTCAGAATCTCAATGTGCTTAGATGGGATAATGGTTTTGAATGTAAAAACTGGTTTCTCTTCCTTCCACAATCATGCTTGCTACCATTCGGCCTCCATAAAATTAACTACAATGGAGTCCATTTATGCAAACTGGCATCCAAACTTCAAAATTACTAATTCCTTAGGAAATATTCAGAACTGTCTCTGTAACATCTCCCTATGACATGAGTGTTTCTGTAATAAAGTTCGTCTCTATTTAACATTCGTTAATTAGTTCATCACATGCAGCTGTACCACTGTAGTGTCCGATCTCATCAGATCTCAGAAGCTAAGCAGGGCCGGGCCTGGTTAGTACTTGGATGGGAGACCCCCTGGGAACACCAGGTGCTGTAGGGTTGGGAGAAGGACCTAGAAACCCACTCCCAACAATGTGCCATTGAAAACCCTATGAATAGCAGAGTAGCAGTAACAATATTATTTCATCTGTTGTATGCAGGGTCACTATGAGTCAGATACCAACTCTATGGCACACAACAACAACAACAACAACAACGACGACAATTAGTTCATCCATCCATTAAGTGAAATACTCATTCAACAGATATGGTACTATATAATGATTAAGATAACAAGATCTGGAGTAAGTTGATGTAGCTCTAAATTGGAGTTTTTCTGTTTGTGTCTGTGTGGCTTTGGCAAAATTGTACATCAGATCTCTGGCTGTGAAATTGGATAATAATAGAAGTGTGATATTAGGTGAAGTTGAGTTAAGAGCTGAGAGTATCTAGCCCAGACTAAGTCCTGAAGAATTCCATCCCACCTTGGCCTCTTACTGAGGTCCTTCCACAGTGACAAGGCATCATGCCAACACTTGTGCTCTGAACACCCAAGATGATCATCTTGAAATTGTGAGCTACACAGCTCTAGGAAGGTTTGTGAATTTGAACAAAGCAAGTCTTCTCGCTATTCTGCAATCAGAACAACCATCTATAGAAAACTTTAAAGCTTTCTTTCAACTTGAGATACTTACTTAGAATGACCAATACTCTAACAGATCAGAGAACAAATTATCTTGAGCACTAATGGATGAGATCATCCTAGAAGGTGGTACGGTTCTTCCACAATAGCTAAACTTTTAGCCTCACAATTTAGGTCAGCAAACCTCATGTGGAAAAAAATGTCACAAATAAGTCAAAGCATACAAAGCATTCTCTTGCACATTAGTTTAGTCAACACTTTCTATCCTAAAATATAAGTTGAGGCTGAAATTTCTTTTACCATCTCTATTTTATAGATTGCGAGCAGGGCCTGGCAATCCACTCCCAAGGCAATACCGAAACAGTCTGCCATTGAAAACCCTATGAGGGTCTCTATGAGTTGGATACCAACTCGACGGCACCTAACAACAACAACAACAACATTTTATAGATGGGAAGACTAAAGCTCTGAAAGTCGGCATGGTCTCCCCAGATCAAACTGTTCATAAGAAATTGAAATGAGCTTAGAATGTAAAACTTAGAAGGGCAATCCATGCATCATTTTTTTCCTCCCAATTACCCTTCTACTCCTATATAAGCAAAAGCAAAGGTTTGGCAAAGAATCCTGCCCCCTTTTAAATCTTCTCATTCTTAGAAATATCCCTATAGGCAGGAATCGTGTGAACGCTTAGAGGTTGCTATTTTTCTTTTCAAACTATCATTTCTTAGATGAAAATCCCATGTTTTCAATCATGTGCATTAAAATAGATATCATTTGGAGAAAATGTTTAAATCTTAAGATTCAAAAGTGATTTCACAATATGTATACCCTTTCAAGCTCTGGAGGAAAAGCGACACACAATCTATAAATTACAGTGGAATCTTGCTAATTCTAATGAGGATCTAGAAGGGTTGTTGCCAATTAATGAATCTTGCAAATAATTAAATGACATAAAATGTTGGCTAAAGGGCAATTTTTTTCTGAATAGACGAGGATTGTGTACTTTCCACTGCTGAAGATAAAATGTGAATGACAATTTGGGGGCTGTTTCAGAAAAGGCTGTGAAAAGATGTACAGTGTTTGAGTGACGGATGCTCAAATGAACAGAGTTCTCACTGAGGAAACAGGGTTGATATTTCATCATGAAGTCAATGATCTTATGAAGTCCCATGGAAACTGCTTTAAAAATAATTACCCAACATAAAGGCCTCTACCCCAGAAAATTATTTGTTAAAGACCATACAGATTCATTTAAATTATCACATGAGGTATGGATGAGACTCACTTTGAGTCATCTATCTTTCTAATAGTTACAAACTCAGTTATTGAGATATAGTCCAACTGTCACTGCTGTTAAAATCAAAAGCAAAAGTGAGAGACAGAAAAATAGGGAAAAATAGGTTGGGACCAACACCAATTACACATGGTCATCAAC
>VMDO01019634.1:0-39276 GCA_007922755.1 Pedetes capensis
AGTCGGACTCGACTCGACGGCACCTAACAACAACAACAACAACAAAACATTTGAGGGCTGGGATTTAGCTCAGTTGATAGAGCAGAGCTCTGCAGTCTCTGAGGTTCTGAGTTCTATTCCCAGCACCATAAAATGGGAGAAGGATGTGGCAACCCACTCCCAAGGCAATCCCAAAACAATTAGCCATTGAAAACCCTATGAGGGTCATTATGAGTCGGACTCGACTCGATGGCACCTAACAACAACAACAAAAGATTTGATGTTGGAGATATTTGTCCAGAACATTTTAACAGCTGTGATTCATTGCTTCTTCAGATTTGGTGTTCATTCTAGGAAGTCTGATATAATTCTGACTCTTGATCCTATTCACAAAACCTGTTATGTTATCTCAGAAAGCTTTTTGATAATTTGTTTCTCCCAAGTAGTTGTGTGTTTTCACCCAACTGCTGTGTACTTGAAGAGCCCTTTCAATTTTGAGGTGTCTGATATTCCTTTTTTTCTCCCTATATTGGTAAATATTGGTGGGGTACAGAATAATATAGCATTGGCTTTTGTCTGACATTCTTTTATAAGCTCACTTCTTGTATTGTTTTGTTGATGATTTCTTGCCTTTGCTTTCTCTGTTATCTTGTTCAAATTGCAGTTTTTCTGATGCCTCTTTACCTTGGTCTCAAAAGTTCTTTTTCTACATTGTACACCTTATGTGTTTTTCTTCTGCTTTTGGGAGATTTGTAAACCATTTGTGTTGAATCTTGTATTTCTATATTTTAATTTTTAATAATTTTCTTTATTATTTGGAATGATTTTTCATACTTTTTTTGAGAATGGGTCTTGCTGTGTAGGCCAAATTGACCTTGAACTTATGATCCTCCTGTATCAACTTCTTGAATTCTGAGATTATACATGTGTGCCACCATGCCTGGTTTTTTTCTTGTTGTTGTTATTGTTAAGTGCCTTCAAGTCAGGTCTGACTCATAGCGACCCTTTGTACAACAGAATAAAATATCACTGACTCTATACCAAGCCTGTGATCCTTTCTATGTTTAAGCCCATTGTTGCAGTCACTGTGTCAATCCATCTAGTTAAGGATCTTTTTATTCATTGACTCAGCAGTTCCCTGTCAAGATCCTGCTGCAGTCACTTTTGTATGATCTTTAGCAAAATATTACTTGTGTGAGGTATTAATGATATTGTTTGATAATTTCCACATTTGGTTGAATCTCCTTTTTTTGGGAATAGGCACAAATATGGATGTCTCCTAGTCAGTTGGCCAGGTAGCTATTTTCCAAATGTCTTGGAATAAACAAGTGAGCACCTCCAGTGCTGCATTTGTTTGTTGAAACATCTCAGTTGGTATTCCATCAGTTCCTGGAGCCTTGTTTCACCAATTCCTTCAAGACAGTTTCCACTTTTTCCTTGACTACCATTAGTTCCTGATCATATGCTGCCTCTTGAAATGGTTGGTCATCCACCAATTATTTTTGGCATAAAGTCTCTGTGGATTCCTTCCATCTTCTTTTGATGTTTCCTGTGTTGTTTAATATTTTCCTTGGAGAATCCTTCACTATTATGACTCACTTGAATTGTTTTTCTTTAATTCTTTAAGGTTGAGAAAAGTAAAATGTGTATATCTTCTCTTTCTTTCTTTCTTTCTTTCTTTCTTTCTTTCTTTCCTTTTTTTCTTTTTTTGTGTGTGTGGTGTGTGTGTTACTGAGGTTTGAACCCAGGGCCTTGTGCTTGCATGCTTTGCAAGTGCTGGACCACTGAGCTGCATCCTCAGCCCATTTTGTTTTTTTTACTTTTTTGAGACAGGGTCTCACTAAATTATGCAGACTGCCTCTGGTCTCGTACTTGCGATCCTCCTGCCTCTGCCTCCCAAGCCACTGGGATTACAGGTGTGCACCTCCACACCTGGTTCTCTTTTTCTTTCTGAGGGAAACATTCTAATCTTTCCTTAAGTGCCTATGTTTTCTCTGAATAGTTCACTTCTCCCTTCTTTTCCTCCCTCCTCCCTTTTCTTTTTATTTTCCTTTTTATCCTCTGTTCCTCCTCTTTGTCCTTCTCCTCCTAAAATCTAGGGCCTTGTACATGATAAGCAGATACTCTAACCATGGAGCTACATCCCTCATCCCCTCTTTTTTTATTTGGAGCTGTTATGCTAAAGGTTTTCTTCAAATATCTGGTGATTATTAATTGTCCATTTGGATACAAAGGAACTACCAAATGATTGATAGAAAATGCTGATGCATAGGCAGGAATAGTTAAATTATGAGCATCATTATATGGTGACTAGACAGGAACCTGTTGTTGCTGCATGACTCGAAACTGTCTTTAATTGTGGATGTTTTCTTTTGGGTTAATCAGTTTTCCTGAGGAGGGATCCTGTGGCCTCTTGTTTTCCATTTAATTTTTGACTCCCAGAGTTTTAGAGCCCAAAGTGGAAAGATTCTG
The DNA here is from genome assembly GCA_007922755.1 of Pedetes capensis. Taxonomy (NCBI): domain Eukaryota; kingdom Metazoa; phylum Chordata; class Mammalia; order Rodentia; family Pedetidae; genus Pedetes; species Pedetes capensis. The sequence continues at coordinate 2,452 of VMDO01019634.1, forward strand.
GGGAGTTCCCAAGAGCTTTGTATTCTCAAGAGCAGAGTTGTTCTTGCTCATCCTTCTTCGATGTTAAAGCATAATTTTCTTTTCTTTTGATTTTCATTGCACATATGAATGTGCGTGTGCATGTGTGTGTGTGTGTGTGTGTGTGTGTGTGTGTGTGTGTGATGCCAGCTTTCTCCTTTCCTTTTTATAGCATTTATCAGCCACTCATCTGCTTTCAGGAGAGAGGATTTGAAAGTGTTTCTGTGCTGTACATTAAGCTTGGTGCTTGCATTCCATGTACTAGGTCTCAAGTAATACAGATGCTGTTCCTGCCTTTAGAGAGCCTTTAGTGTGATGGATAAAATAGACAAACTAAGTTAGCACACAAATAAGTAAAATACCAACTGTGTTTTATGCTATGCAAAATACAAACTGCTGAGGTAATTGATGAAAAGTGATAAAGAATCAAGAAAGGCATCATGGAAAGGATGACAGTTAAACAGAGATGATGAAGACAAAGCGGCAACCATTGTGGAGGGAAGGGAAGGTGCTTTCCAGGCTGAGGGAACAAAGTGTGTAGAGCCCTTCTTTGGAAGAGAGAAAGCATGTTTAAAAAGTGGTGTAAGGCCTGTCCAGCTGGAGTGAAAACTGAATGTCATAGTGGCATGGGATTATTGTGGAATTGTGTTGATGGAGGGTAACATTGTCACCTGGTACAACTGAGAGCCATTGACAATGTGTAGTTGGAGAAGTGATGTGAAGTCTGGGAAATTCAAGGTGTGGTGCTGGGAGGAGGCAATGGGTTAGGATGCAGGTAGAGAGGAATAATTCCCTATCAAGCAGGTGCATGTGACTACTCATCAAAGTCATTATTGGTAAAACACAAACTCACCACAAAATCACAGTACATATTCTTGCTTTAATAGATGTCCATACCAATGAGAACAGAAAGATCAAAGTATTCACCAATATTCACTCCTGACAAGAGTCAGGAGGAAGTAAATATAGAACTGAGGTACATTCTTCCCATGGGAAAGTAGTTGAGGAAATATTTAATTAAAATGCTTATCATTATTTTTAAAGAGCTAGTTATTCATGATCTGGACAGACTGATATACTCTGAATGTTCCTATGTCGTGTTCTTCCTGGGGTTTCTTTCTCTCTCTGCATTGTGGGTGGAAGCAAGAGGTGGGTACCCTGATGCTGCACCCTGTGGTGAGGCTGTGGTTAGAGAACAGAGTGTCACACACAGGATATAAGGACAGGGGTTTATTCACAAAGGAGGAGAAAGGAATGAAGGATTAGGGAGAGGGGAAAGGGGAGTTGGAGGAGGGAAGTGGTCAGTTGCTGTCTCTGCCACTGGGGCAGAGGCTTCTGGGTGTCATTGCTCTTCTAGCTCACAGCTTTCACCACTTTGGGGGCCCTGAGCTTGACTCCCGGAGTCTTGCCTTATGAAGCTGTTGGTCTGTGTAGGATACTCAGTGTTGTAGAGGTCAGGGTCCAAATAGAGGTGGCAGGTGGTTTGAAGTATGATGAAGGCAGGTCAGAAGAAGGCTGAAGGCTAGGCTAGGCAGGTGAATAAATGGGGCTTGGGCCCTTAAGGAACTGCAAGGACCCAGTAAGCTTATCTTGGATGGTGTTCAGAATGGCTGCTGATCTCTGAGCTGCAGAGTTTATATGGTTTGATAGCCCGATAATCAGGGTAACAGGGTTGGATCAGAAATGAACAATCAGGCACCAGGGGTGCTTTAGATGCTACCATACCTTGGGTGCCATTGTGGCCCACACGATGGGAGGGGGAAGAATGAGTTACCTGGATGTACAGCAAAGGGGACCAGTTGCTATCTTGCCCCATAGGATTCCAAGTGGACTAGATGAGCTCCTGTGCCTGGCCATGTTTGGGGTACTCTCTATCCCCCTGGGAATCCCAACATTCTTAAGATAATTTCTTCTGGGGAGGAGACTATAATTGATGTAAACCCCTCGTTCAATTTTTCTCTTGTAAATTCTTCTTCCAGGAGCTTGTTTGGGATTAGAGCCAGCTTTGGAATCCCTTTATTGATTGGGATGGTTATGCAACTCTAACACATGCTACAAAACTCACCTGTCACCAGCGGTTCTCTTCTCTACCAACTTGTTCCAGGATATCTGACAGACTCAGTATTGAATGATTTTAAGTGTTAATAAGCAGTTAATGTTTAAAACAGCTTAAATTTGTTAAAAATTTTGTCCAACAATCATCATAGCAAGATATTTTCTTCTTTATATGTAAAAGCAAAACATAAGAAATTGGCTTTACTAAATAAGAAGGGGAAGGCTTTAAGTGGTGTGCCCTGACAGTAATTTTTATTAGAGTCTGGAAGAGCACATTTGTAATGTCTTGTGGTAGTACATTTATCTCTTGGTGACAGAAGGAATAATTGCTTTAGAGAGCATATCAGTGGCTGTTTAAAAATTTAACTCTTTATTTCCTCATAACTAATGTTATAAAAGTAAGAGGAGATAAACATTATAAGAAATGTAATCCAGGTAGAATAGTTATAAAATATGGGTTACCAAAAAACATACATTGTTTGTTTTCAAGTACATTATTTGTTTCAAGTGATGAGTAGGGCTGGAAAAGTAATAAAAATCTTTTCCATGTGCATGAATAAATTACTTGTTTATTGGCATCAGTCTCATGTACTAGTACAATTTCCACCTACTTTATAGTCTCTGGAATATGATTTTCAATTTACACAAGATTCCCAACACTGCAAAAATGGGAGAAGGTGGTGATCCACTCCTGAAGCAATCCTGAAAACAATCAGTCATTGAAAACCCTATGAGAGTCCGAGGCAGACTGACTCCACAGCACCTGACAACAATCTAAAGAGGTTTCATTCAAAGATGAACTATGTGCTGGGTGTAGTGGCGCATGCCTGTAATCCCAGCAGCTCGAGAGGCAGAGGCAGGAGGATCGCAAGTTCTAGACCAGAGGCAGTCTGCGTAATTTCGCGAGACCCTGTCTCAAAAAGTAAAAAATGGGATGAGGATGCAGCTCAGTGGCCCAGCACTTGCAGAGCATACAAGCACGAGGCCCTGGGTCCAACCCCCAACCCCCAGTACCACACAAAAAGAAGATGAACTATGTCTGATTAGCTGTTAATTAGGTTTTGATGTTCACATCTGACAGTTTTAATGAATTCTTGATTACCAGTCCCTTTATATCTATATCTTTGTATAAAATTTGTTAGTCTTCAGGTTCATGATTTTCCATGAAAAGCTTTGTTGATATTTATGTCTTCATCAATGTCCAGTGACCTGTCTGAGGATGGGGATGGCATCTTAGTACAGAGATTGAGTACAGTTGTAGAGACACCTCAAAGCATGGGCATCACATAATTATTTAATTTGACCATTTCTGAGAATGAAAGGCAATTGGTTATTACTCTGAGACAGCAAGTATAAACTGTCTAAGTCAAACCAGTATGTATGATTACCTTCCTTTGAGGCAGCTAGAGTGGGAACACAGGTAAGATACTAGTGGAATCTGATTATTAATGGTGCATTGAATATTTCTGAGTTTAGCCATGTGAAGAATGAACCAGAAAAATGTATTTTGTTTAGTTTTATTATAACCCCATAGTGATCTAAAGTTAAACATTAAGTATGACTTACTATCTTTAAGAAGAGTGAGAAAGTGTGTATATCTACTTGTCCACGTAACACTGTATTTCTTGGCCTGTTTGAATCTTTTCTTCCTTAAGTCTACTAATTTTGTGCAATGTATAAACAGACAATTTTGAAAGGGACTAGTTTCCTAAATGGGACCAGTCATACAATGGAGGGGGCAGACTTTCAGATTCCAAATATATTTGTGTTAAATGATATTTAGTATGTAGCTGGCACATAGTAGGCATTCAATAAATATTTGATGAGTAAATAAATAAATGATGAATTCTAGCTTACATTTTTTCCTCTGTAGGACCTGTAACTCGCCCTCATTTTCATCTGGTTCATGCTGTTTCTTCAATTTATCAAGGTCACTTGGAATTCTGATCTTTGATTCTGCGATGTTAGCAACCCCTTCTAACTTGGTGTCATCTGAAAAATACTACCTATATGAAATGTGTGACTCAGTTAAGCTAGGAGTGTCATGTTGGACATTTCTTTAAACTAGAACACAGTTGGAAATTATTACACAACCGAAAGCATACTTCATTTCAGTTTTTCAGACCAGACTTGTCCACATTTGACTGATTTTGCTCTTACCATCTGTTACCTATCACTCAATTTCTTCACTACATAGAAAACAAGATGAATGATGAAGCCTCATGAAAATTAGAGGACAGGAAAGGCATAGGTGAGACCATTGTAGAACTATTTTATAAGAATAATTGTAAATTATACTCCAGTGTATACCTATCATATGTGCCTCAATAGGCAAGTCTTGACACATAATGTATAGAAATATCCTGCTATAGATAGTTCCACAGGATAGATAGAAAATCTCTAATGCATTCCTGTGCCCTGTTCCAAGAAATTTGGTATAAAAACATCTTACTATTAAGAGCTTAATTCTCCTCAAGTTCTATAGCCAATTCACTGTTTCTAATCAAGAAATCTTCTATTTAACAGCAATAATAATAATAATAATAATCACTTATTATGGTAATTCAAAATACCTAGTCTCTTAAAATGTACAAAACAAATGTGTAGTCTTTTTAATATAAAGACCATTGGTAGAAGATAAGCCAATCAAAATTATATGTGTAACTTGAAGATAATTATCCAGGTAATTGAAAATAAAATACTTTTTTGCCTTTTTTTTCCTGATAAATGAGGTAAAAGTTGCCTCCCTTGAGTTTATATTTGTAGATTCATGTCACCATGGAAACTACTAAGCCATTGCTCAAAGATTAATGGGTTATATCTGCATTTTGTTCTTTTTCTTATTCTAAAATTTAAAGAAGACTTTATTGCCTTTCTATTATAAAAAATATGGCATACTGTTTACTAACATATCAAATAATCAAAAACTTTAATTTTGTACTGCCTGTCTTTTTCTCTAGGGGAAAATATGACAATGCTGGTAAAAGATAAATATTTCAATGGAATAAGTTCATAATAAAATTCTTTTTGTTTATATAACAAAGGAAAAAATACTTCTAATGATAAAGGCTGTACTCATAACCGCATTTAAAATTCCCATAGCATGATGCATTTTAATAACTCAGGACCACAGTTGCAACCCTCCCTTTGATCCATAAGTGGCAGTATCTATTTGCATGAGGAGGTACAGTCGGCAGTGTGCATTCCCAGTGTTGATGATGATCTGTATGTCATAGGCGTCATTTCCAACAATGCTATATGCAAATTAGTTATAGCTTCATGCCAAGGTAAAACACCATTCACAGAGTAATTGCCAACATTTTCCCCAGTCATTCTAAACAAGGAATGAAAATAATAACCATTTAGGGAACTTATTTCTATAAATTAGCGGAATAAAAGCATTATGTTGTATATATTCTTCACGTTATTTTCTAACAATTAGAAATGTTCATTTTGGATTATAGATAGTATTAGGTAAAATGAATATTTTAATATACTTCTATATTTAATCTACTCTATATTTAACACCCAGTGGTTTTATATTAGTGTCTGAGAACTATTTAAAATAAAATAAGCTCTGTTGCAAATTATTTGAAAATCTTTAAATGGCATGAATAAAATATATGATGATTAGATGTGTGTAAAATTACTTTCAATTTCTGTAGTAATACATGGAGTAAAAATGTTTAAGTTAATTTTTTGCTTCCCCTAAAAGTGTTTGCTATTTCTGAGGTTTTCTTTTGATTCCTAAGAGGAACAGTACATGTGGACCTATGCATGAATAATGGAAAGGATAATTGTTTCAAATGACAAGAGCTTAAAATTCTTAGGAAAAACTCAGCAACCAGATTTTGAAAGTCTATAAAGTGAGAGAAAGGTACTAATAGGTGAATTAGGAACATAGACAATTTCTATTATAGCATCTGTGAGCTTCATTCCATTTAAATTTTCTCTCATTTCAGAAATGATATATAACTCTCCTATTTCAGTTTCACATGCAGAAGTGAAGCAACTGCTCCCCCTCCCACAAAATGATTTGTAAATGCATTCTGTGAATAAAACACATTAAACGCCATTTGCATATAGTACGTTAACATATGTGAAAAATGGTTCACACAGTACATTAGGAAGAGAATAAACAGAAATGACTTTAAAATGCCTGTTATATTTGTAACAATTTAAAAGATAGCAGAGCAATGTATTTCAGGTGCATTGGACTTAATTCAGTGACAATGTTTTCTTTGGAAGCCCTTATTTAATTTTTTTTTTTTTAAAGCTCCTTTGCCAATTCAGTGCTGAGCTGCCAAGATTTTCAGAACTGACCAGGAGGTGGAGAGCTCATGCAAATGAGCTCGTCTCCTCTGATGGCAGTCCACAATGACTGATTCAAAAGAACACTGTAACCTAGAAGATAAGTCTGAGATGAGTGTTGCTAGCCAGAGAGTTCTACAGTGCTACATGTTAGGTCGGAGGTTGCCTTCCAAATACTATATTATGTCTAAGATTCACTAACTCTATTTCTTAAGAAATAAGGGCTGTTTTCCTCCTTTTTAGAAGTGGAAATCCCCATAGATTAAAATCCTATCTTTAAGTTTCTAGGCACGGTTTCTATTTCCCTCTACTTATATAACATTCCTTTACAGGAATCTATATGTACATCTTTATTCCTAGGCTGTCAGAATTTTACACAGCTAAGTTTCAGTATTTAATAATATATTGAATTTGAAAGCAATGTTGAAAAATACACAATGTGTGTAAACTTCAAAGTTTTATTACGTTTCGTAGTGTGAACGATCACATGATGTAATTTTCAAGAATAGTATAACGGGGGTATGTTGAATTGGCAAGATGCAAATCCAGCAGTATATTATAACGTCGTCATTTTACTTCAGATTCTGGTTTCTATACACTTCCGCCTTTGGTAATTTACATAAACATGCATAGACTATGAATTATGCATAAACCTTATTTTAAATGCGGAGCTTTCAACTCTCACAGTGCACTAGTATACACACTCATTTGATTGGCTCTGCCCTGTTTTCATTACTCGCAATTTCTTGGAACACAAAAGAGGTTGAAAAGGCTGACAGGAATGGACAGTATTTTTTCTTGTGTTTGTGGGAAATATTTGTTTCCTTTTCAAGGCAATTGGTGTTGTAAAGTTTTGCTTGTGATTATTGTTCCTGGTTGTTGTTATTTTTTTTCCAAGAAAGAATGCCTTAAAGTGTCTGAACCTACAAAGTAGCAATCACAATCAGATATTTTATTTTATTTTTTTTATTTTTAAGGAATGCTGCAGAAATTGTTTTTTTTTATTTACATAAATCTGAGTCCACAGCTATAATAAGGAAATGACCATTATATTTTGGGGATATATCCTGATTATACTTGAAATAAATTAGCAATTCTGAAACATCAAATAATTAGGCAACCAGAAAATGTAGAAACTTTAGCATTATAACTGTTTACCTAAACAGAATTGAGTATTTTGATTAATGTACATACAATGAATTCTCTGCATTTGAGACATCATTTGATTACTCTATTTTTATACGAACTTATCTATATGAAATAACTCATTAACTCATGTAAAGGAGTCAAACATTTTTACTAAAATGCTAGTACATTAAATAAAAAGCAATATAGTGGCATGTAAATAGAACTCCAATTAGAAAATATTTTGTAACAGTTTACTAATCATCCTGTTATTTAATACTTTAAATATTATTATTTAAATAATAACACTTTGCTTCTCAATGGTAGGAAATTTCCTATCATTCTACTTTTGAGATTCTCCTTTAAAATTTTCCTTTTAAAATTTACTTCCCTTTGTCATCTTTTATTTTTTTTCACTTTCTCCTTATATATCTCTAACACTTTGTTCCTTCTTCTCTTCTGTGCTTATTTTTCCTCAAATTTGGGTGATGGAACCCAGAGCTTCACACACATTAGGCAAGCACTGCACCACTGAGCTGCACTCTGTTATTTTTTATTTGAGAAAAGGTCTTGCTAAATTGTGCAGGGTGCCTCTAGCCTCAATCTCATGATCCTCCTGTCTCAGCCTCCTGAGTCACTGGGATTGTAGGCCTATATGTCCTCCCATGACTGGCTTCTTCTGTGCTTTTTTTTTTTCCTTTTCCTTTTGTGTAACTTTTCTTATATTCCTTGTTTTAGTACATTGGTGGACTTTATTCACCAAGTTATGCTTCACGTTAACTCCCCTTTTGTTAGCTCTTTCTTTTAGCTTATTTTTCTTAACATCTAATTAAGCTTTTATGAGAATTTCTTATGATAAGTTCTCTATTTGCTACAGAAAATGAATATTTAAGGTAAAAAAGAATGTATGTGTTGCTAGATTTACTTTAAAGAATGTTATCTTTGAGGACCATAGATTTTGAGGACCATTGAGGATCTTGATTTCACTCTGTAGCAGGCAATTCCAGGCTCTTCCTTTTTAGGTTTACATTGGAAAGAGACTCTTGGAGATTAATGACCAAAAGAAGCCTTTTGAGTCATTATATCATGATTTTATACAGAGCTTTAAAGTAGTGAGCATCCACTGGCAGCAAGAAAGACTTAAGTACTAGCAAAAGTGGTGAAGCTAAAAAACCTAAGTTCCTACTTAGTGACTGGAATTTAAAGGGGGTAGAAGCAAACTCAAAGCAGTGCACTTTGCTTAAGAGCAGGTGAGATAATTTGCTTCGGCATTCACTGTGAGAGGAGAAATTATACCTGGCAGACCTTGCTTGGCTGACTTAGGAAAAAAGATACAGAAAAATTGGAAAAGTATAAGCAGAACTAGTCAACTAATGCTAGCTTCTTTGGAGAGAGATAGTCTACTTAAGTTTAAAATGAAAACGAAGTTTGATTATCTTTCCATATGATTATATTTGGTAGTAAACAATACACTTTTATTAAAATAATGCAGCTTTGCATCTTTATTTCTGCTTTTCTTTGATTTTACTAAATGAGTGTGAAAGTTCTTTGCTCAGAATGTTAAGCAGAAAAACACTCAGGTGGCATTTGGTGGCCTATTCGTAGCCCAAACTTCTTTTATGACATTTGAACTCCCTAAAGCTACATAAGTTTGTGTAAAATGCTCACATACTGTCTGAAAGGGCTGGGATTTAGCTCAGTGGGTAGAGCGCTGCGCTGCAGTCTCTGAGGTCCCGAGTTCAATTCCCAGCACCGCAAAAATGGGAGAAGGGCCTGGCAATCCACTCCCAAGGCAATCCCAAAACAGTCAGCCATTGAAAACCCTATGAGGGTCGCTATGAGTCGGATGCCGACTCGACAGCACCTAACAACAACACCATTTTCTTAGCCCTGGGGACACTTCCTACTCACATTTCCTGTTTTGTTTTTCTCTATTGCTTTTATAAACATTTGTCTCCTATTATTTTATTTGATTTTATTCTCTCTCATTTCTCCCCTCTCCCAGTAGAGAATAACCTCCATGAAAACAGGGATTTGTGCCTATTTTGTCCATGATTTTATCTTGAGAGCCCATGATTTTATCTTGAGAACCCACGATAGTGCCTTTGACATAGTAGATGGCTCACTAAATTGTTGAATGATGGGAGGCATCGTGGACTTGGAACTGTAGATTTCACTAGTGATATTCAGAACCGTAGGTTTATAGGAAAGGATAGTTGGATTTCTTAAACCACAGAGGGATTTATAAGAAGGAATCTGGATAAAGGAATGCTCACAGCTTTCCTTTGGTAATTGCTGGCATAGGGAGAGGAATTAAAAGGAAAACAAATAAAGACCATGCATTAAGAAACAATAGTAACAATGAAGGAAAAGTAAAGACTTTTTCCTATTTAATTAGGAAAACTTGATTTCTTATCTCTGATTTGATCTGGAACTAGTCCGTGGCTCCAGCCAGGCTATCACAGCCAGTCCTTTTCTGTTTCTTTCTCTCTCCCCTCCAGCTTTTTACCACTCCTACTTTTATCTTTCTCCGTTTTCTCCTCTTTTTCTTCTCTTCCATTAACATTCTTATATTTAAATGTATCTATGTTACCGTGTCGGCTGGGATTTAACGCAGTTGGTAGAGCACCACTCTGCAGTCTCTGAGGTCCCTAGTTCGATTCCCAGCACCACGAAAATGGGAGAAGGACCTGGCAATCCACTCCCAAGCCAATCCCGAAGCAATTAGCCATTGAAAACCCTATGAGGGTCGCTATGAGTCGGACACAACTCAACAGCACCTAACAACAACAATAATGTTACCATATACCTGCAGCTATAGCATTGTGGCATCTGATCCCATCAAATCTTGGAAGCTAAGCAGGATAGGGCCTGGTTAGTACTTGGGTGGGAGACCGCCTGGGAACACCAGGTGCTGTAGGCTGGGGAGATGGATCTGGCAACCCACTCCCAAATAAATCAATCTGCTATTGAAAACCTCATGAACAGCAGAGAAGCACTGACAGTAATGTTTTGCCTGTTGTTTGTAGGGTTACTGTGAGGTGGATACCAGCTCGAAGGCACCTAACAACAACAACAAATGTTACCATATAAATTACTTGTTTTACATATAATTCACTCTTTTGGAGAGGTTAAATTGATTACAACGGTGACAGGCACTTAGAAACTGCTTTTGCTATAAACAGTAACTCCTCCCTTGGACCCACAAGGTAACTAAAAGTGAAGGAGGACACTGGTCACTGGTCTAACTCACTCCACTCTGCCCCTCTTTAGTTCTATTTTTGCCTCTTAACTTTTCCTCTTAACTCACTCTTTCCTGCAGTCACCTTAGTTTCCAGGAACAATAGGGATAATCAATAAACATACTACCCCTAAGCAATAGTAAGGCTTGAAGGATGAACCACCCCCCAAAGGAGGACAATTATCCATGATGATGTGGCTGCACCCTGGAGCAGGAGAAATCATCTTATGGAAACCAGACTTTTCCTCTCAAGCAATGACAGTGGTAACAACTTCTTTGGATCTCCTTGCCGAATCAGAACTGAGATAAAGATCAATCAGCTCATACTCTGACCAAGAGTGCTCAATTATTTATGCATACCTCTATCCCTTTCTCCCAGTTCTTCTTGGATTTTAACCTAGAGCTCATGTCAGTACCTTAAGATGAGCTTGGGGTCCCTGAACTCCTATATCTGTTCTTCTTCCCACTGTGTACGTTGATTAAATCTCCTTTCTCTGCTTTTCACCATCACACGTCTCTTTTATTGGTGTATTGGGCTAGGTGGCTGAGCCTAGACTGTTGGAACTCCCAGAGCTAGGGCTTTGCCCTGAAACTCTGGCAATGCACTGATACTCGACTGATATAATCAATGCAAAGACAGCCAAGAAAATATTTTGGTCATATCTGTAACCTCAGTGCTACTCGAAATAAGAGTAGTGAAATAAAGGAACTAAATAAATGCAGACTCCAAATATGAAGGAACTTTTACTTTATCATATTCCCTAATTTTGAAAGAATTTCTACTAATCTAGAAAGTTGGTGGGAGTCTCTTTTGACTGAAAAACAAAGCATATAAATTGATAGTCCATGTAGCCTCATAGCCACAAATATTATGTTCCTAAGCTATGAATGTGTATTTCTTTCTTGAAGGTTGTGGAGATATTTGGCTTACTAAAATCCTGTGGAAATGAGTGTTGTAGATTTATTAGGCATTCTGTAGAAATGCATTTCCTTTGTGTTTTAAATTAGTTGAATTTTAATGTCATTGAACATGCCCTTGCTCTTGTTTCCATTTGTGGTCTTGTAGCCAGTGGGAATTTATAGGGCTCAGATTTACTTAAATTATGCTGATGTATTTGATCTTTCAACATACAGTGCATGGTAAAAATGGGTGGCTGTCCATATTCCTAAATGAAATATGAGGGGAAAAGCACACTGATAAATTCTCCACTAAATCAGGTTTAATTAGATATCAAAAAGGGATAAAGCCTGGCAAAGTTTCCAATCTAAGTGTTGCAGGGATCTAAAAGCAGAAAAAGGACACAGATATTCAAATATATATTATAAAGCATTTTCTGAATTTTATACTTGACAAAATAAGAAAATACTTTTGATTCAACCAACCCACTTGTTGAGCAGAAATTTCCTCTTCATTAATTCTTCCAATTTTACTTTCTAAGTAGCTTCAGAAAACCTCTCTACCCACCAAAAAGGTAATTAGGCTTGTAAAACTATCATCATTCTTGACTACATTAGACCTTTAGAACTGCAGATGTGTTATTACTGACTCACATTTGGCATAATTTTGTTCTGCTTTTTTGAATTTGGGCAAAATTGATATATTTTAATGTTCTGTGTGTAGATGGAGTCTTATGTTGAGTAGCCTGAGTTCTCTTGCCAGAAAGAAACTGGTGGATGATAACTTTCTGACTTGTATCTTACATGTATTAAATATTATTTTTAGTATGTTGAGTTTACTAAAGAGATATAGCTCATTAGTTTCAAGGATCTATGTACGTATGCACAAAACATGTTTGTCACAAAGACATATATTACTACTTCTCTCTGCATATGTCTGTCCACTCTCTTCATCTGTCTTCTTTGCAAACACCTGCTGAGAAGAGTGAGATCCCACCGGAACAGTTGTAGGATTGGGAAAGTTACATCAGAATACAAAGAGGAATAAATGCCTTTCCCTCCCATTCCACTTGTTCCCTTCATGGTGGCCTCATCTTTTCTTATATATCAACTTTTGGCAAGAGATTTAGAACATAACATACATGAATAACTAAGGTTGCTGAAATTATGCTTCACAACTTTTCTAATTATAAAAGCAAATTAGACTCTGTAATGTAGGAGTCAACAAATATGTTCAATGTCTTTATTTTGAAAACATAGTAGTAAATGCAGTATGTTATAATCAAATACAGGAGAAGGACTTGGCAGCCCACTCCCGAAACAATCAGCCACTGAAAACCCTATGAAGAGCAGAGAAGCACTGACATAGTGCCAGGTGTGGTACAGTGTTGGGGGTTGATTCACTCTGTTGTACCAAGGGTTACCATGTGTAGGACGGGACTTGATGACACCAAACAACAACATGATCAAATACATTTTAATGTAAGTTAAATACATGGTACTTAAGACACTACCAAAGTGCTAAAAGAAATAATAGCATTTAAAAATAACGTCAATATCCCTTAGAGATTTACATAAATAGTTAATTTCACCAATTCCACTGTTTCCTGTACTAGAGATAGGTTTTGATATATCACTAAAACTTTGAATTCATATAACTGATTTGGCATACTCTTTCTGAAGCTTCCACAGGTAGATTCAACGGTCCTTCATGTCCTTACAATTCTTTTATACTAGCATGAATAGTTCTGAGCCTCTGCACTTTGCTCTTGTCCTTCTAATTCCTAATTTATCATTCAGTATGATAAGTGTAGCCATCGCCTAAGCTATTTGGCCCCAGCTGTTTTGCTCTATATTGGTGATGGAAGTATCTCAGCATTAAAAGAATATCAAACTCTACAGTTATAATTTTGTGTTAGTTTTACTTTTTTGAGTGTTGGATCCATGCTTGTACTCCTATTTGAAAATAACAATTCCTTACTGCTTCTTGCTGTGCTCCTGATTTCATCTCCTACTGTCCCCTCTGTGACCACTTTCCATCAATCACCTGTACCTTCCAATATCCTTTCAGGCTTTTGTCCACGGATTCCTTTTTCCATTGCTACAAACATACTGAACATTTTTATTCTTAAAACATTTCCTTCAAGTCTGCTCCCACAAGTTAATCTACATTCTCATCATTGCTTTTCCTTTTTGCATATTTATTTAAGACATTAGCATTTTTGGTGCCCCTACTTTTCACTTGTTATTAATCTGAGGACTCAGCACCCAACTATCCTTTTGATTTAAGCCTTCTCAAATGTGAAAGTAATGTCTCAGTTGTTTACTTTCATTTCTCATCCATTCCCAATTTGAGAATATTGAACATTTTCTTGGAAAATGTTTCTTCCTTGACTTTAATAAGAATAGCTAACATTGCTCTTATATGTGTGTTCAGTGCTTGGATGTTGGTCCAAGGATTTCACACATATTATCTCAGATAATGTGCAAAATGATCCTGTGAGATAGATATCATGATTACCTCCATTTCACAGTTGAAAAATGGAGACAAAAGAATTTAGCTAATTACTTCCTCAAGATCACACAGTGGCAGGGTTTGAACTTAGTCAAGCTGCTTCTAGAAATGACACAACTAATATCTTCATTTTGATATTAGCTTTAGGACTATCTTTCATTGATAGCTCTTGTGTTATCCTTTAAAATAGAAATATATTTTTCACAACTATAAAGTTATTTGCCAATGCATTCTTGTAAGAATTATAGATAATACAGAAATGCATGGAATGAAAAATGGGACCATGTCATATATATGATGTTGTGTTAGGTGCCATCAAGTTGGTGTCTGACTCATAGTAACCTTACCTACAACAGGTGAAACACTATTGTTAATGCTTCTCTGCTATTCATAGAGTTTTCAATGGATGATTGATTTTTGGGAGTGGATTGCCTAGTCCTTCTCCCATGCCTACAGAATCTCATATTCCCAGGCGGTCTCCCACCCAAGTACTAACCAGGCCTGACCCTGCTTAGCTTCTGAGATCTGGTGGGATCGGATGCCACAGAGCTATGGCTACAGGCAGAAAACCCTACATATAACAGAGAAGAATTAACAATAATTGTTGCCCCTGTTGTACATAGGGGTGTTATGAGTCAGCCACCAACTCGACTGCACCTAACAACAACAAAATATATCTGCTGAAGTTTAAGTCCTTAATAGTTAGCCACATATACAGAGGGCACCAAAATGTATACACATTTGAAGAAAGGGAGAACTTTATTAAAATTGTGACAGCCAATATATGCCAATAACAAAAGATATAAGATATACCAGTAACAAAAGAAGTCACATTTGACTTCTGCAATTATAAGAGGTGCTTAAAGTGGTTATCATAGCAGAAGAACCAGTACTTGTTGCTGTATAAGACCTCCCATCTCTTCCTTTATGTACATCACACATAGTACCATGCATCTCAAACTTATTACAAATGTGTGCAATTGTTAGGTGTGCTGGAAGTTCTGTTGCATACTCATTCCTCCATTGTCATTGTATGTCCACAGCATTCTTGAATTTTAAGTACCACTTTAAAATGATCTTGCACTTCTCCAGCTGTTCCTCCACTATTTTCTTTGACTGTTCTGCCTGTCACATAGTGGCAGTAGCATTCATTTGATTAATGCCATCTTTTGAGTGAATGTTATACTATACATTGCTACAAAATCTTTTAAAAGTTATAGATAAATAACATCTCTTAAAATGTGTATACCCTCAGTATATATTTATAACTTGACCTTTTTCACATAAAATATGCTTAGGAACAGGTGGATTAGTTCTTTTGTCTTTTATACAGATCCACATAATTCTGCTTAATGGTAGTATAAGCTGGAAATGGTTTTTTGCTATTATAAGCAATGAATCTGTGTTATCTTAAAGAATAAATCTTCCTATGCAAATATCTTTGTAAACAGGTATAGATGTATTTCTGTAAAAAAAAAAATCTGTGGACTAAATTGTCAACCAGCAGGATATGGTCACTTGTAATTTTGGTAAAAATAGGCAAATTTTCTTCCAAAAAGACTGCTACAATTCAAAATCCATAGGCAGTAAATCAGAGGTCAATTTTTTTCACAGATTTTCTATCAGTGGGTGTTAACACAATAAATTTTGTCCAATTGATGGAAAAATTTTCATCTTCTTTAGTTTGTAGCTCCTTGATTTCAAATAAGTATTTTTCTACATTTCTCGTCCATTTAAATAATTATTTCTTTTGTTATTTCCTTATTAACTTATAGGAGACAGTTATAAGTTGTTACTAATTCTTAGAATGTTTTTATATTTATTGCAAATGTTTTACTATATTTTATTTTTGTTTTCTTTTCCTTTTTTATATAGTTAATAGTCTTGCCAGTGTCTTGAATTAAAAGTTGAATTCATTTATTATTAATATGTTTTGTTTTCTAATAAAGATATTTCATCTTCTGAGTTTCTCTTTCATTTCTATCTTGTCTACATTTCACAGATTTGGTATGTAGCCCCTTCTTACTGCTACTCATTTCTAAAGATTATTTATTTTCAGTATTAATTTCCTCTTTCAACCTGTAGTTATTTAGAGGGGTGCTTGAATTTTCAAAGAAGATATATAGCATGTCGTTGTTAGGTGGTGTTGAGTCGTGTCCAACTCATAGCGATCCTTATAGGGTTTTCAATGGCTGATTGTTTTGGGATTGCCTTGGGAGTGGGTTGCCATGTCCGTCTCCCATTTCTGTGGTGCTGGGAATAGAACTCGGGACCTCAGAGACTGCAGAGCAGCACTCTACCAAGTGAGCCCATATAGCATGTATATATGTGTGTGTGTGTGTGTGTGTGTGTGTGTGTGTGTGTGTGTGTGTATAAGCCTGTGTGCCTTATATGTATCTGTATGTATTTTAACTTATAAATATTTTACTTATTATTTAGTTGAAATTCTTTCTTGAGTATTATAAAATTAGTTGTGTTATTGAAGTTAAATGTTAATCTGCTACTTTGTTTCAGTAAACTAATAAGGTGTCTAGTAATGACAGCTCTACATTGCACAGACTGATTGAAAGAGGCTTAGCAAAGAAGGAAGTGATAGTATGCAGTTGCATACTTAGTTATTTGACCCCTGTGTAAATAATTTTTAAAACCTTTCCTCTTTTACTTAACACAATTACTTTCAGTAATTGTAAGATTAAATAAATATATTTCATCCATATTCATGTAAATTTTTCATGTCTACAAAATTTGTACTTACTGATGAAAAATGTTGTACCTTGACATTTTCATGTTATTTCAATTTTGACCATTTAAAGCACAAATAATAACTCCATGTGGTTACACAGACTGACAGAATTGAGATGAGTAAAGTTTCGTACTTTTGTCTTTACAGTCATTATATTATCACTTATTTTTAGTCTATTCTTTGAAGGTAGTTGTTATCTCAGAGGATAAAGATGCTACAAACACTATAAGCAAGTCAAAGATTTACAACCTTAAGAAATGACTCTCCAAATACATGCATACAGATAACTCCATGCATATATGGGAAATAACTGTATAATTAGGAATTCTCTGAATTAACTTCTAAGATAAATGCAATATTTATTTAGAGGATAAGTATAAAGTTGTATAAATTTGAAGTTAGCCATAAGTTATTAAAACTCAGCCAAAATTGTGATATTTATTTGGGGCATATGCAAAATATTTTGGAGTAGTAGTAAATATTATCACTAACATTGTTTAGTATTACTGGAGCATGGTTCAACTCTGAAAAAGTTTTATTACTATTTTGAAATTGTGTAAACACGATAGATCCCTTATTTCCTACACCTGGAGTCAGAATGCTCCCAGGGGTAGGAGCTAGGTTTGGGAGCTGTGGGCCACAAATTCAATCTGCCTGCTATTACCTGTACCTGATTTTATAGCCACCTAAAGCTATTGAAAGGCTGTAGAATGGTACTTCAGGATTAATGTAGCTTTTAATTTATTTTTAAACTGGTACATAAAACATAATAATTATATGTATTAATGTGGTACCATGTAATGTTTCAATACATGTATACACATTTCATAATGTTTAAATCAAATTCAACATATATATCTCTTCACATATTTATTATTTCTTTACAGCAAAAATTTACCAAATACTTTAGTTTTTTGAAATGTATAGTACACTATTTTATGTATTGTCATCCTACTGTGCAATAGCAATCCAGAGCTTCTTATTCCTACTAACTATAACTTTGTAGCTATTGATCAGCTGATCCTTTTCTCTCCCCAGCTTCTTCCCTCCCCAGACTCTGATAACCACCATTCTCCTCTCAACTTCTATGACATCAATCATTATAGATACCACATATGAATGAGATCATGTGGTACTTGTCTTTCTCTGCCTGGCTTATTTCACTTAATATAATGATCTCTAGTTCCATTCACGTTTTTGCATATGACAGGATTTCACTGATATGATGGCTGAATAACATTTCATTATGTATATGAATAACATTTTCTTTATCAATTCATCCGTTGATGGCCACTTAGATTGTTTCCACTTCTTGTTGTTGTTAGGCGCTATTAAATCAGGTCCAACTCATAGTGACCCTATGACTCCCTGACACTATGCCATGCCCAGCACTATTGTCAGTGCCACTATGCTATCTATAGCTACTGTGAATGAATGTAAGTGTGCAGATACCTCTTTTGAGATATTGATTTCATTTCCTTTGGGTATGTACCAAGACATGCAATTGCTGGATCATATGGTAGTACTGGTTGTATTTTTTAAGGAAATTTGATACTTCTTTCCATAAATGCTTCAGTAATTTATATTCTAACCAACAGTGTATAAGACTTCTTTCTTCTCTCCACTTTTTGTCAATACTTGTTATCTTTTGTCATTTGGTAACAGCCCTTCTAACTGAAGTGAGGTAATTACTCATTGTGGATTGATTTGCATTTCCCAGCTGATGAATGATATTCAGCCCCTTTTCATATACCTGTTGGTCAATTATATGTCTTTTTTTGAGAAATGTGTATTTAGGTCTACTACCTATTTTTAAATTTGGTTATTTGTTTTCTTCCTATTAAGATATTTTTGAGTTCTTCACATATTTTTATGTTAACCCTTTAGCAGCTATATGTAGTTTGTATATACCCTATTTTCTCCCATTCCATGAGCTGTCTCTTTATTTTGTTGATTGTTCCCTTTGCTGTACAAAATTCTTTAGATTCTTGTAATCCTGTTTGTGTGATGTGCTTTAGGATTATATGTTGTTGTTAGGTGCCATCCAGTCAGTGTCCAACTCATAGAGGATCCTATGGACAATAGGCGAAACACTATTATCAGTGCTTCTCTTCTATTCACAGGGTTTTGAAGGGCAGATTGATTTTTGGGAGTGGATTGCCAGGTCCTTCTCCCAAGCCTACAGCACCTGGTGTTCCCATCCAAATACTAACCATTTTTGACCCTGCTTAGCTTTTGAGATCTGATGGGATAGGAAGCCACAGTGGTACAGCAGCAGGCAGTGCTGGCTTAGTGTTCATGAATTGCCTTAGTGTGTACTTGTCTTAGAGAGTTTTTCTCCATCAATTTTAAATGATAACTTTGCTGGATACAATAATTTTGGTTTCAGTTATTTACTTTCAGGACTTGAAATATATCATTCTGTGCTTTCCTGAATCTTAAGGTTTGTGTATAGAGATCTAATGTTATTCTGATGGATTTGCCTTTGTATATGAGTTGGTATTTTTCTCTTGCGGATTTTAATATTTTTTTCTTTTCTCTGTAGTCTTGGCATTTCAATGATGATATTTTGTGGGGAGCTTCTATTCTGGCCATATCTATTTGGGGTTCTAAATGCCTCTTGTGGATGGATATTCATTTCTTTCCCCAGATTTTGGAAATTTTCTGTTATAATTTTGTTGAATTGGTTTTCTATGCCTTTAGTTTTCATCTCAGCTCCTTTTATGCCTCCTGGATTCTTAGATTTGGTCTCCCGATCATGTCCCAGAGTTCTTAGAAGTTGTGGTCATGTCCTTTTATTATTTTCTTTGTTGATATCAGAACATACTTTTTCTCAACGTTGTCTTTCATACCTAATAGTCTATATTCTCAATCTAGTCTACTCTTGATGCTTTCCAATATGTTTTTTCTTTGATTTGTTTATTTGTTGGGTTCTTCACTTCTAGCATTTAAATTTTTTTTAGTTTCAGTTTCCTTTCTGAATTTCTCTTCCTTTTTCCTTTTCTTGTACATTGGTGACTTTCTGACTGAGGTCTTGTATTAATTTCCTTACTTCATTGATCTGCTTATTTGTGTCGTCTTTGAAGTGATTGAACATTTTTACAATAGACTTTTGAATTCCTTGTCTTATATTACAACCATATCTCCATTGGGGTTCCACAGCTAGAGATGTGTCCTGCTCACTCCTTGTTCAGCTCCATTCTACACTCTGAGACCATCTTATAACCTCTTTTGTTATTTCTGAGCTTTTCTAGTCTTTCCTTCCTATTCCATATCTTCCTATGCTGATTCCTTTGTTTTATAGCATCATAAGAAGCCTAACTCTAATCCACCATCTTATCCTGGAGAACATACTAAGAATTATTTTTATGTTTGTCTTGTCTTCCAACTAATTTTCAATACAGTTTATTCTAATTTTAAGTGATTCTCTTAAGCACGCTGGAATTCATTCAGATTATATGCAAATAATATTTTATTTCATCATTTTCACATTTGTGTTTTTCTTATTTTTATTTTATATCATATTGTATGTACAAACTTCCAGAATAACATCAGAAATAACTAGAGGTTGGAAGTTAGGGTGCTACTGCTTATTAGAAAGGAGAAAGACATGAAAGATTTTTATTCTTGCTATAATAAGAAACTTCCAGATGAATCTAATGCACATACTCATCTTTTAAAACATTGGAGAGCTATAAATACAAAGAAAACTGAAAGAACTGAACACCATAAGAAGAACCCTTCCTAGAAGATTAAGGCTTGGCGGATGCTTTTATGCTAGGGTATAGCTCAAGGTTGAGTTGAGCAGGCAAGAGGACTTCATGGCATAGTCTTCCCTTATAGACTCTCTACAGAAGTCTTATGTATGAGTAAATGTATCTGCCAAGTGACTTCCTACTCTCATCATTTGTGAAGCAGTGCTCAGCACCGTAAATTTCCCTTTACAGCATTTCTCATCTTCTGTGCTACATGTTCCATTTTTTTATCCTTGCAGTCCAGGTCTAACACTTAAAAGAAGAAGAAATATTAGCATTTCCTTCCTTATCTTAGGCTATTTTCTCAGGAATCCAGGATAAGATATTTCTCATACATCTTTACACTTAAATCACATTTAAAAATACAAGAGTTTGCCTCTTATGGCTTCAAAATATTATCAGCATTTAAAAAGATTGTTCTTTTAAAGTCCTGAGTGGAAAAATCTTCTCCTCTATTGGTCAAGGTTCCACTATAGAAGCTGAGCCACTGGTAATAATAAAGATTGAGGTTTTTTCCCCCTAGTGATTGTACTGTAAAGTGAAAGAAAAGATTTGGTGGCAGCTAAAGGAACTGAGGCCTGCAGCAGTAGCCCTGTGGCATCCAATCCTGGAAGCTAAACAAGATCAGGCCTGGCTCATACTTGGATGGTAGACTGCCTGGGAACACCAGGTGCTATAGGCTTCGGAGATGGACCTGGCAACCCACCCCCAAAAAACAGCCATTGAAAACCCTATGAACAGCAGAGAAGCACTGACAATAGTGTTTTGCCTGTTGTACACAGGGTCACTATGAGTCAGATACCGACTCTATGGCACCTAACAACAACAACAACAGAAGAGCTGTGGGTTCTGCTGCTGCCCAGGACAACAAAGTGAAGCAGTTGATCAGTGAAAATTTATGTGAGCTTCATTCAGGACCTGAAGTACTTTAACCTTCAAATGGTTAATCAAGGCTCCACCTTCCCTTCTGACTTCTATATCTCATGTAAGTTTCTAGCTGGGCATGGTGACACTCACTTGTAACACCAGCACTCAGGAAGCTCAGGCAGGAGGATCAATGAGAATTCCAGACCAGCCTAGGCTACATAGCAAGACGTAGGATCAAAAAAATCAAAGTTGGGGAGAAAAAGATTTCATGCAAGTTTCTTTCCTGGCCACTCTAACTGGAACCATGTAAGAAATAGAATACTGTGAAATGTAGTTTAATTTAGACAAATTTGCACATTACAAACCCAACTAACATGATGTAGCAACTATCTCATGTTATACTCAGTTCCAATTCTATATTCCCTCTGCTGTTGGCAAGTATCTCAGCTATTTGTGATTTCTTATCTAATGAGGTAACCAAAATCTCTTTTCCTGAATGGTTTGGGGCCTTAGCAGTCTTTCCTCTGTTGGGTTGCTTTAGTTGTCCATTGATTTTAATCATAATTCATGGGAATGCGAAGTGGTGCTGGACATGATCTCTTGCATTCCAGACAAACTCATTCTTACCTTCCTTATACAGTGGAAACCCAGTTTTCCTTAGTGTTCATGACAGATAAATCACAGCAGCCACTACTGTAATCCTCTTTTTACCTGTTAATTTAGTATCTTTTTGTAGAAGGCTGAAGTGGTCATGTGTCAATATTGACTTCAAGGTTAAGGAAACTATTTTTGTGATGCTAAGTGGTATGTTCTTGCCTGAGGAGCTAAGACTTCTGGAGTAGCAGAGTCTACATTTGTAGAGAAGAAACAGAAATATTACTAAAAGTTAAGGGATAGAAGTTATTTCCATTTACTTCTTTTGGTTACTGAATACATATATCCTGGCTCTTGGACAGCACCATATGCTGTTTGCAGTTTTAGGACATACACTGCATCCTTGAGAACATTGCCTTAACACTGCAAGATGTTGACACTTAACTGGCTCTTAACTGTCTTTGAAAGGCCATTATGTTGTTCTATCAAGGCAGCTGCTTTAAAGTGGTGATAATACCATCGAATACCAGCAACATGAACACACTAATGCAATATATGTGTTATAAAATGAGTTCCTCAGTTAGAAGTGACACTATGTATCATTATGTTATAGTGAATAAGGCATTCAGAAGGCCATAGGTGACAGTTTCAGTAAGCACTGAAGAGAGAGGAAGCAAATTCATAGTAATACTACTTGTTTGACTAAGAACAAAGAACTGGTCCTTCCACAGGAAGGACTGACTAGTAAGGTAAGTGGCTAGAGAAGGATGCTGACTAATATCCCATGTTTTTATTAAAATCTTCTGCTTAGATAATCATTTAGTGAGTACTCACATGGGATGTAAATATTCTCTCACTTGGAGCCCATTGTAAGGAAATTTCCAGTAGTTTTCCTACCATGTGCCTATGCTTGACTATCTGCTTAAACTGTTAATTACAGCTCATGTATCTTAACCATTCACTTTTCCAGGAAAAATTAACCCCTAGGTGCACTGCTAGTACTTGAAACTGTGGAAGGATTTCTCTTCTTCTGTGTCATCCAGAGCACCCTTGGGCTGGGCATATAATACTGCCACTGTTCACTTCCAGGTGATGCCTGAATATTATGCACAACCATCTATACACCAATTCTGAGAATTTTTTCCCCTTCAGTTTGAACATCTTTTTACATCTTTATTAGAAATTCAGATTTCTTTCCTTTGTACATATTTTTTCCATTTTTCCACTGATAATGTCTGCATAGCCATGTGACATCCGATCCCATCAGATCTCGGAAGCTAAGCAGGGTTGGGCCTGGTTAGTACCTGGATGGGAGACCGCCTGGGAACACCAGAAGCTGTAGGCTTGGGAGAAGGACCTGGAAGCCCCCTCCCAAAAATCAATCTGCCATTGAAAACCCTATGAATAGCAGAGAAGCACTGACAATAGTGCCAATAGTGCTTCCCCTGTTGTACAGGGGGTCGCTATGAGTCGGATACAGACTCGATGGCACCTAACAACAACAACAACAACTACAACAACAACAACAACAACAATGTCTGCATGGTGGTAGTTCTACATGTTCACATTGACTTTTTAATTTTTCTTTTTCTTATTCATAGTCTTTTAAAATGTTTGGTACACTGGTTTCCAGAGTGTTTATGAAGGAAAAATTAATTTGCTTTCTCTATATTTAAGCAAGTTTTTTACTCAGCAGTCATTAAGTTTTGGGTGGTAGGGAGAGATAAAGAATTAACTGTTTGTTCTTTGTTGACAGGCAAGATTTCATGTGTATACATGTAGAGCAGACAGGGTACTAGTCTAAATGGAAATTTATTCTGTGCATAAGTAGCCTTATAGTATTTAGTTTCTGAATATGATATGACTACATTTTTTTTTCAGTACTGAGGGTTGAACCCAGGGCCTCATGCTTGCATGCTTTGCAAGTACTGAACCACTGAGCTGCACACTCAGCCCATTTTTTTCCTTTTGGAGACAGGGTCTCACTAAATCATGCAGACTGCCTCTAGTCTTGAACTTGTAATTCTCCTGCCTCTGCCTCCCAAGTTGCTGGGATTACAGGCACGTGCCACCATGCCCAGTGATATGACTACTTTTTGTATTGAAAGTGTAAGTTATATTGATTATTTCCATTCCCAATATTCACCATGAGTCACTCTTCCAAAAGATTGTTTTGAAACAACAGCTCTTAGGTTTTATCCTTTGCTTAAGCTCTACCCTGGTTATGATTGTGAGCATACTCTGCACATATGGAAAGAACAGAGGGGAAAGGGTATCTCCTGACTCAGCTGTGCTGAAACCAGGCCTCCAATTAATTATGCTGTGATTGATCCTACTGTTTGCATTTGTTGACTTTGAGCTAGGAGCTTCTTTGTGATTCCCTTTGGAAGGACTCATCTTAACCCTGGACAAACATCCTATATTTAAAGCTTGATATAATAGTTTAAAGGGATCAAGAGACTTTTATTTGAATAAAGGGAGTATTAAGGCAATCCCAGAGTAAAATTACTCCAGACCAATTATATTTCTATGTGGTTATAAAGACTATAATTAATTTATGTAAATATAATCACATAAATATAATGCCAACTTTGACATTACTTTTAGGATAACTTTAGGCAACTAAAGTAACCTTTATGTGCCTTTTATGACCTTCATAGTGTCGTTCTAAAATTAATTTAGTTGAAATTTACAAAAAATGATGAGAATAATGCCTACCATAGACATGTTCTAGTTTATGTCATTCTTTAGGTTCAGATACTTTAGATTATACAAATATCTTTGGACTTGTCACTGTTTATACCCATACAAAACTGACATATTAAAAATTAATATCTTTTTTATGTTTTGCAACAACTTTGAACTTAGAGAAAAGTGGCAAATACAGTCAGAATCATATTTTTACCTAAATCATTGGAGATTCTATTTCCTGTCCTGGTTCTTCATAATCCAAACTAGTTTGTTGTTATTGTTAGGTGCCATTGAGTCGGTATCTGACTCATAGTGACCCTACCTACAACAGGTGAAACAGTATTGTTACTGCTTCTCTGCTATTCATAGGGCTTTCAATGGTGGATTGATTTTGGGAGTCGGTTGCTGGGTCCTTCTCCCCAAAATATTTTAGTGTGCATTTAATGCAAACACATATGTTTTCTAATACAATGATAGTACCACTATCAAAATTAAGACACTAATACTTATACTTTATATTTAATCCTAAAACTTAACTCGTTTCAACAATTATTTTCAGAATAATTTTATTAGTGTAAACTTAAATCAAGTTTCAACAATTATTTTCAGAATAATTTAATTAGTGTATTTCAGAATAATTTTATTAGTGTAATAATTTTATTAGTGTAATTTTATTAGTGTAACTCTAATAATTTTATTAGAGTTCAATTCAGAATCATGTGTTGCTTTTACTTGTCATGCTTCCTTCCATCTGGACCATTTCCTCAGTCTTTCCATGGCTTTCATGACCCTAACACTTTTGAAGATTACAGGAGCTCTAGTTTGCAGAATGTCACTCTGGTTTTGTGTGATGCTTGCTTGAGTAGGTTATATATCTTTGGCAAAAGTGTCACAAAATGATGCAGTGTTCTTACCATTGTACCCTCTAAAATGATATACATGTTTTGATACTCCCTTGGATCCTTTGATAAGGTAATGTTCTCAAAGACATTCATTTAAAAGTTATTCTTTTAACTTTGTAAAGAATAAATATTTTGGGGAGGGTGACTTATGACACTGGAAAAATATTTACCCAAAGCCTTCAATTCATCAGAATGAATTCTGGTTTTATATTTTAGTTAATGAACTATAGTCCATTCATGTCATTATTTACTTGGTTCTCCCATGTTGAAGACTTGATCATTAGAAGCTCTTTGAATCTATCTGGGTTTTTTTCATGAATACTTTGCTCTTATAGGATATTCTTGCTTTCCACCAGCACAATGAAATATTCTAGGCTCGCCTGAACTCTTCCTGCCCTAGAATCAGACATTTTTCATAGAAGCCCAGATTCCTTAGGTGGACAATGATTATGAAAGCCAAGATCTGATGCTAGCAATGTTCACTGTTTTGGTGGATTTTCCCTGATACTAGGTCTTCTAAGAGGAGAGAGGTAAGGATCTGTGTATCTAAGCATGCATAAACACATGCATATCTATATTTTTTCATTTTTATTTTTATGTATGAAACAGTAGTTTTTGTTTTTGTTAGATGCCATTGAGTTGGGTCTGACTCATAGAAACCCTATGTACAAGAGAATGAAACACTCCCTGATTCTGTGCCAGACATATGATTAAGTCTATTGGTGCAGTCACTGTGTTAATCCATCGAGTTGAGGGTGTTCCTTTTCTTCATTGAACTTAATACCATTCTCCAGGGATTAGTCCCTCTTGACAAAATGTCAAAATACATAAAATGCAGTCTAGCCACCCTAGCTTCCAAGGAGCACTCTGGTTGCACTTCTAGGAAAGATCTGTTGTTTCTTTTGGCAGTCCACGGTATATTCAATATTTGTCTCTAGCACCTTAATTCAAAGGCACCAATTCTTCTCTTGTCCTCCTTATTCAATATCCAGTTTTCACAACCCTAGGGTGTGATTGAAATACTATGGCATGAATCAGGTGCACCTTCATCTTCAATGAGACTTTACATTCAGCACCTTAAAGAGGTCTTTTGCAACAACTTTCTCAGTACCATGCATCTTTTGATTTCTTGACTGCTGCATCTGTGGGTATTGATTGTTTAACCAAATAAAGCAAAATCTTGGACAACCTCAATCTTTTCTCCATTTATCATGAAATTGCTCAGGGACCCAGTTGTAAAGATTATTGTTTTGCTGATGTGGAGGTGTAATCTGTATTGAAGGTTGTGTTCTTTGATCTTCATCAATAAATATTTTAAATCCTCTTCACTTTCAGCAAACAGAGTTGTGTCACCTGTATAAGGCAAGTTGTTAATGAGTCTTCTTCAAATCAAAATGCTGTGTTCATCTTCATAAAGTCCAGCTTCTTGGATTATTTGCTTAGCATAGAGATTGAAGTGGTATGGTGAAAGGATATATCCCTGATGCACACTTTTCCTAATTTTAAACTGGGCAGTGTTTCTTTGTTCTGTTTGAAAGACTGCCTCTTGGTCCATGTACAGATTCCTCATGAGTACAATTAAGTGCTCTGGTATTCCCAATCTTTGAATTGTTATCCATTATTTGTTATGATCCACATAGTTGAATGCCTTTACACAGTCAATAAAACATAGACATGTTTCTGGTATTCTCTGCTTTTGGCTAATATCCATCTGATGTCAGCAATGATGCCCCTGGTTCCATGCCTTCTTCTGAATCCTGCTTGATTTTCTGGCAGTCCTCTGTTTTTCTTACATATGATATTAGTGATATCATTCAATAATTTCCACATTTGGTTGGATCACTTTTCTTGGGAATAGGCACAAATATGGATCTCTTCCAGTCAATTGGCCAGGTAGCTATTTCCCAAATCTCTTGGCCTAAACAAGTGAGCATCTCCAATGCTACGTCTGTTTGTTAAAACATCTCAATTGATATTCCATCAATTCCTGAGCCTTGTTTTTTTTTTCCCAATTCCTTCAAGGCAGCTTCTACTTTGTCCTTCATACCATTGGTTCCTCCTGATCATATTCAACCTCTTGAAATGGTTGGTCACCCACCAATTCATTTTTTGTATAATGACTTTGTGTATTCTTTCCATCTTCTTTTGATGTTTCTTGTATCATTTAATACTTCTGTAGAATCCTCCACTATTGCCATTCGAGGCTTGAGTTTTTTCTTCAATTCCTTAAGCTTGAGAAAAACAGAGCATGTCCTTCCATTTTGTTTTCTAGCTCCATCTCTTTGCACATGTCATTATAATAGTTGATTTTGTCTTCTAGGACTGCCTTCTGAAATCTTCTTTTACTTCTGTCTTCCTTTTACTTTAGGGCACATTTCAGATTCTCTTTTGATATGTAATTTGGTCTTTTCTTTTTTCCTGTCTTTTAAATAACCTTTTGCTTTCCCCATGAGTAATGTCTTTGATGTCATGCCACAACTCATCTGGTCATTGGACATTAGTGTCTAACATATCAGATCTGTTCCTGAAGTGGTCTCTGAACTCAGATGTGATATACTCTAGATCATACCTTGTCTCTCCTACACTTGTTCTAATCTTCTTCAGTTAATTCACTAGTAACCCTGATTCCAGTCCAACATTACTGGGTTCAAAATAATTTTATTCCCTTTTCTATTTGTGATTTTTTTTTCTGAAAATGCAGAAATTGTACATTTGTATGTATTTATTTCATCATTCTACTTTCATGTAACCCATTTCCCTTGCACATACCACCTCATCCTTCTAAGCTCTGGCATCCATCTGTTTCTATGCCTTTTCCCCTTGTTGTTATTCTTGTTAGGTGCCATGGAGTCATGTCCGACTGATAGTGACCCTCATAGTGTTTTCAATGGCTGATTGTTTCAGGATTGCCTCGGGAGTGGATTACCACGTCCTTCTCCCATCCTTTTCCCCTTACCCTTGCTTTAATCCCCCTCATTACCCTGCATCAGCACAGAGAAGCCCTCTTCACCCTGTCTGCACCCTGGAACTCAGTCTAGGCCAGTTTCCCATCCCACAGTGGTTCCCTCTTCATGCCATTTGGCATTTGATTCCCTTCCTTGGGCCTCTGCTTCCATTCCAAACAGTTATACTCACCTCTCTCTGAACCTCCTAATGACTCTGGTGTTTATTTTTTAGGAAGAGAAGCAGATAAGAGAAGGAGCAGCTCCTGAGGGGGCTTTGGCTACAAGAATAGATGTAGTTGTCAGCAAATAGATTAACGGTTGAATTCATTCATATCTTGTAGGTTGTGGTTACATTGCCTCCCTCATATGGTCATTAGCACGTTGGTTCTCATAACTTCAAGGTCCACAGACAGCAGTACCCAAGATCTTGAAAAGCATCAGCTCTAGTTTTGTTTTTTTCTTATTTCTGTTACCTGGAGATTTCTTTTGTTTTCTTTTTTTCCACTTTAATTGCACTCATGCATTTAAATTTTTTTGTTTTATTGTATCCAACCTGTGTGTTTTTAATGAGAAAATGTTTGTTTGTATCAGTTTAGCCCATCATGTTGCCAGACATCCCTCTGATAGTTTTTAAACATTTTTCTGTCATATTTATGTGATCTTTTAC
The DNA here is from genome assembly GCA_007922755.1 of Pedetes capensis. Taxonomy (NCBI): domain Eukaryota; kingdom Metazoa; phylum Chordata; class Mammalia; order Rodentia; family Pedetidae; genus Pedetes; species Pedetes capensis. The sequence continues at coordinate 31,778 of VMDO01019634.1, forward strand.
TGAACTATAACAATCAAGGGATAGAAATAGAAGATGACAGATGTTTCTATTTTGTATTTATTTATCCCAATTATTTTCATCAGGTCCTATATTTAGTGCAGTTATCATAAAAGAGGTGTAGTCTGAAGCTTTTTCTCTTAAAATATAACAATGAAGCATATTATATTAATGGCATTCTTCTCATTATAGTTTATAAATCAGTATAGGTTAATATTGTGCAGTGCCAAAATAACAGGAGGGTACCGACATCCACAGTCAGGTCCTTAACCATGCTCAATTGCCACAGGCAAGAGGAACCAGACAGTAGAGAAAAAGGCATTGAATTCCTGACATATAAGTTTCAAAACCTGTGGCATAAACTTAGGGAGAAAAATGAGCAGTTATTTTATGTGATAGGTGTTTACTACTTCTGAAATCACTTTGTGAGTGGACTTTTGAAAGGAACAACCCATTAAGTCAGTGGAATCCATCCTCTGCTCAGCAAGCACCACACTTCAACACTGGCATGAGGTTAGAACAGACAGAGCCTCCACCCATTTGACTGCCACTCCTCATCTGTGCTGAGTTCTGTCTGTTCTTCTGGACACTGTGTTGTGAGATCAGCATCAATTTCTCTTTCAGTGATCCAGCATCACTGATAGACTGACCTTTATCCTCCAACCAGAGGAATGGAGCTATGTCTCCTGCATAAGTTTGTCTGGATTGTAGACCACACAAGGAACCACACTACTGTGCACCCAGAAGATAACTTTATGAGTTGAAAAATGTTTGCATTTTGTTATAACTTTGTATCCTCCATGTATTAATGATTTGTGTATTTGTTATGTTTGTTATGATGATCTTACAACAGACACAGTTGTAACAAACTCAACATAGTACAATAATTTTCTGACAAATGAATGTAGTGCCTTGTTCTAATGAGGTTGATTTTTTTTTCTTTCTGGAGGAAAATTCAGTAATTGAAGATTGTTTTAATATCATATGTAAATGAGATTTTGCTGTTCTTGCTATTGATGTTATGATTGATGAGTATCTTAAAATAAAATAAAAATTTAGACAACAAGTTTAATTTCAGTATAATGGCTAATTTGAGATTTTGTATTTTAGTTTAAATTATTGCCATTTGTTTGCTATTAAGTTCCCAATTTAAATTGATAAGTGCCTTCATTATATCAACTATGTAATATATATATATATATTATATATATATCACTAATAATCCTCAAATTAGGTTTGTTGTTGTTGTTGTTAGGTGCCATCAAATTAGATTTAGATAGATATAAATAAATAATAAAATGATACTTAGCTGTATTATAGAAATTGGTTTTTTAATATGATTAATTTCATCAGTGGAAAATTGACCATTGTTAAAACTTAGCAGCTTGCTATACTTAACTTTTGAAAGCTGAAGTTGAAGTTGAAAGAAATGCAGAATCTCAGGGTCTGAAGCATGGAATGCTTTAAAAAAGATCCCATGTGATTTGTATGAACCTTAGCTTTTGGGAAGCACAGTTCTAGGTGACATTTATAATTTAAAGAATTATATAAATATGATACACAGTACAACTATGTAAAAATCTACATTTGACATTTAGCAATGAACATTGTAAAGAGTATGTTCCTAAAGGGACTTCATTATGTAAGGAATGTATAAACTTCCAGTTGTTTTCTAAAATATGATTCTTATTGACATATTAGAATGTATTCACAATAAAACTAAAAATTACTAAAAACTTAAAGCCAATAATTGCAAGTCAATATTATCTAAGAAAGTTTCCTGTCTAGTCAGTTACTTTGTCTATAAAATTGGAGACTTTGGAAGAGGTCAGCATCAAAACTTCCACAAAGAATTTTGTCTCCACAAAAGCAAAAGAAGTAATTATTTTATGCAAATTATTACTTTTTTGAGCTGACTTTCAGTATCCAGTTTTATTTTACTTTGAGTTCATTTATTTGAATTGCATAATTTATATGAAATAAATTTGTTACTATTATTATTGCAAAAATCAATACTACATGCCTCTAAAAACCCTTTCCTTTGGGGAGGGATATGTTTAAAAAACTTTACCTAGCAACACCATAAGCATAAGCAGTAGCCCTAGAAAACTAGTTGGGGGTAGTTAGCAAAAGACAATTCTCTGGCATGGCCCAGGAAAGACTAGATTTAGTTTATGATCTCTCACTGGCTGAGATGGGCATTATATCATACTCTATTTAACAGGGCTTTCATTCACCAGTTTGTATGATAATGCCTATATTTTATTGCTTTGAAACTGTTAATGCAATGGTTTCTAAAACAGGTACTTTGCCTCTGTGATATCTTCCTTTCTGTGATTAACACAAAAATCAATTTCTCCAAAATCAATCACGTAAAACAAAATTCTAATTCATTTATTCCACCATTTATGTTTCTTCAGTGTGTGTGTGTGTGTGTGTGTGTGTGTGTGTGTGTGTGTGTGTGTGTGTTTTGCTTTCTATTTTAGTTTTATTTTAGGAACTTCTTTCCCAAGGTACTGGGTCATTTTTTTCTCCAGGTGCTTTTGGAAACTATGCAGGGCATTTTAATGTCTACCTACACATTTTTAAAAAGAGCATGCATATAGATTTTCTTAGGCTCACTAAGAAAAATGACTAAAATGGGAAAGAGCTTTTAAAAAATTTTAGTTAGTGGAATGCAGGTTTATCACAGTAAGAGGAACTTGCTTCACTGGAATGCAGTAATGTGTGTCCATTGGTCAGTCTCATTCACATGAAGCAAACTCCATTACTTGCTTTGAGCAAGAAAAGGTTACCTGACCCAACTGGAAAGTATTAGCTTCTTTGTTCAGCTATGAAAAAATTGCTTTGCCACTTAGGTCAGCATCATGATGTAAATCTTAATGAAAGTTTCTGAGATGTGAGAGTGAATCAAGCTGTTTGGCTGCTCTGATGCTCTTGTAATCTGCCTTTTTCTTTCTTTACTTCCTCCCATCTGGTTTAGGGAGCCCCGAACTCAATGAAGAGCCTTTTGCAGAGCAATTGCTACTCCAGCCAGCAGTCTTGGCCCTTAGCACCCAAGATTGAGGATACCTGAGATTCTTGGAAGTTCTCTTTTCATTGTAGAATAACAAAAAAGAAAAAAATCAAATTTATCTTTTATTTCATTTGTGGGATTTAAAAAAATTGTGATATTATTTGTGAGCCTATTTCTCTGTTGCACAATGAACAACTGAATAAGATGGTTATTATAAAATGAAATTATCTGGATTATTTTAATGGATTAGTGTGGGGGACAAAGCTACTACATAAACTAATTTGATAGTCCAATTTCTGTGATGTTTATAGGATAACTATTGAATTTGACTGGACTTTTAAAAATGAATCATTTTAAAACAAAATAAGGCAATCTAAGTGAAGCTCAAATAAATTGGGAAAACTATAATTATTTGAAGTCACGCACTCAGTCATATACTCAACAACTACTGAGTATAAATGTAAAGTCTTTTTCTTGGTACAGAGAGCACTCTTATGAACAATGCATGCAAAACCCTTACTGTCATGGATATTATGTGACAATGAAGGAGAGAGAAAAATAAACATTCATAGTGGTGAATGCCATGAAAAATAAAACAAGATTATAGAAAGAAATGACCTACTAGGGGAGATTAAAAATTTAATCGGATTGTCAAAGAAAGCCTCAATTAGGATGTGACATATCTGGCTAGATATAAATGAAAAAAAAAGTAATCAAACTTAGAACTATCTTAGGGTAGAGAATTCAGGGCAGAGGATATAGCAAATACAAAAGCTTTAATGTAAGAATGAACATGGAAGAAGAAAAATGGAATTGTAGCCCAGAAGACAAAAGGAAATGCTCTAGGAGATGAAGTTGGAGAGGGGATTATATAGACTCTATGAGAAGGGCTTGGATTTTGTTCCAAGAGCAATAGAAAGCCAATGAAGAGCTTTTAGCAGTAGTATGACATGATCTATTCCATATTTTTCAATGACCACTTTGGTTGCATTATAGAAATGAAAGAACAGAAAAAGTAATCAGTGAGGCAGTATAGCCCAAGTGAGAGATGATAATGGTTCTTCCTAATAGTGAAGATGAAAGACAGACTATTTGTGGACATATTTTGAGTTGAGTCAGTATAACAAGATACATTCAATATTATGGATGAAGAAAAAAAGGAGTAACGTTTTTTGGCTTGAGGAATTGGTTAGATCTGGCATCATTTATTGATGTGGAAGATACTAGTAGAGAAGACCTTTTGGGACATTCAAGGATTTTATGAAGTATGAGAGGCCAATTTTATGTCAAGTGAAGAGATCAAGCAGGCAAGTGGATATACATACCACGTTTGAGACTGAAGGAGGGATAAATCCAGAGATACATGTTTTAGAGTCATCAGTTTTAGACTACAGATAAGATGGTGAACAGAATTATCTTTGCTTAACTCTGCAGTAGGAAAAGTCAGAGCAAAAAAGGAAAAACTATATTCTGAGAAGAGATAGAGAGGAAGGCTGTGAGAATCAAGAAAGAGGTAATGGGAAAACTAAAAAGCACAGAGAAGCATTATTCAGAGGAAAGTATGAAGCAGTCTGCAGCTCCTATCCTGGCTCCCCAGTTGGAGGAAAGGAACCTGATTCTGTAAACACAAATTAAACCCTGACAGTGCAGACAATCTGAATGACAACAGCAGACTGGCAGTCCTAGCCACAGGAAAAATCTCATAGTTCTCTCAAGCTTTAAGCCAAGAGTATAGGGATTTGGTCTGAAAGTTACTCTTCTATGTGAGAAGGTAACTTTATGGAAAAAAACCAAAAACCAAACCAAAACAAAACATTACATTGCTAACAATTGCTCAGAGTGCTATAACCAGCAGCCATCTTGAGAAGAGACCTATTGCTAGGGGATAAACTACTGTTGTTGTTGCTAGGTGCCTTGCATCCAGGTCTGACTCATAGTGATCTTATATACAACAGGATGAAACACTCCTCTATTCTGTGCCAGGCACATGATTTTTTATTTTTAAGTCCATTGTTACAGTCACTGTGTCAATCCATCTAATTGAGGGTGTTCCTTTTCTTCATGGACCCACCACTCTCCCAAACATGATGTCCTTCTCCAGGGATTGGTCCAAAATACTCCAAATGCAGTCTGCTCATCCTAGCTTCCAATGAGCAATGGTTGCACTTCTCCTAAGACAGATCTGCTGGTTCTTTTGGCAGTCCATGGACATATTCAATATTTGTCTCCAGCATCATAATTCAAATACATAAATTCATCTCCTGTCTCCCTTATTCAATGTCCACCTTTCACAACAATATGATGAAACTGAAAATACCATGGCATGAGTCAGGTGCACCTTCATCTTCAAAGTGACATCTTTACTTTTCAGCACTTTAAAGAGGTCTTTTGCAACAGCTCTTCCCAGTGTAATGTGTCTTTTGATTTCTTGACTGCTGCTTCCATGGGTATTGATGATAGAACCAAGTAAAGCAAAATCTTGGACAACCTCAATCTTTTAACCATTTATCATGAAGTTGCTTACTGACCCAGTTGTAAGGATTTTTGTTTTGCTGATGGTGAGGCCCAATCCATACTGAAAGCTATGTTCTTTGACCTTCCTCAGTATATGTTTCAAACCCTCTTCACTTTCAGCAAGCAGAGTTGTGTCATCTGCATAACAATGTTTGTTAATCAGTCTTCCTCCAAACCTGATGCTGCATTAGTCTTCATAAAATCCAGCTTCTTGGGTTATTTGCTCTGCATAAAGATTGAAGAGGTACAATGAAGGGATACAGCCCTGATGCACATTTTTCTCATCTTTAAACCAGGAAATATTTCCTTGTTTTGTTGGAACAACTGTCTCCTGTTCCATGTATAGATTCTATAATACTGGTGGCATAGCTTTCAGCATCACAGCAACATGCAGTGCCCCACAGTATGGCCAACTGACAGTCGCAAACAGCAACAAAACAAAAACAAAAAACAGGACAAATACAGTTCAGGGTTCCTGGGCATACCCTGCCATAGTGACTGGGTGGGAAATGGCCATGACAGACAATTGTGGGAAAAGGGAAATCTGTTACAAACCTGTTGAGAAGATTAAGCAGCAGGGAGCATAGGTTGTGGAGGATACAGTGGTCAGTGGTCTAGACCTCTGTGGCAAGATGCTGACCAATAGCATGTGGTTACTAGGAGGATGGGTTTGAGGGGACTGAGAAAGGATAGTGAATAATTTAGTTCTTACAGCTCCCCAGGCTTCATCTCGGAAATCAGGGGTCAGTTTGCTTTCCCCAAACTCTAAAGCATTTGAGGATATGACAAAGCTTAGATGTTTCCCATGCCCTGCAGTGCACAGACAGAGGGCCTCTGGAATGACAGAGTGCCAGCCTAACCCACATACCACTGAAGTCCATCAAGGCTAGCAGCAGTTCCAGATGGGTCTAAACAAAAGCCCTGTTGTAGACATGATATCCTTAATTGGCCTGGCAGGAAACCTGGAGCAGAGCTCAGCCCATAAAGACCACCAACCTGGCCTCAGCTGTGACTCACAACAGGCCTCAGCTGAGATCTGCTGCAATGCACCCCCGCCCTAACCCAGCCATGCCTGATGGATTCCATGAGGGGACACGGAAAGGTGCTTTTCTAATCCATATACCTGGGATAGGAGAAATTTTTTGATTCATTTTTCTTTCTTTTCTTTTTATATTTTTACTTTTACTTAGTATACTTATTTTTATTCTATTTTATGTTTGTTTGTTTATTTACTTATTTTATGGTACTGGGGAGCTGAACCCAGGGCCTCACTCATACTTTGCAAAGGACTCTACCACTGAACTTCACACCCAGCTTATTTTTGTTTTTTATTTTGTAACAGAGTCTTAGTAAGTTATGCAGGCTGCCTCTGGCCTTGAACTTCTGATCCTCCTGCCTCAGCCTCCTGAGTGGCAGGGATTAAATATGTGCACCATTATGCCTGGTCCAATTTTTATTCTTTAACTGAATTTTTTATGTTGATTTTTTTACCTTTTCTCATTTTTTCCCTTTTAAAATCTTGTTTCTGCTTTCTTTTTTCCCTTTCCCCAACCCCTAATTTACTAATTTTATTACTTGGTTTACCCCTATTAATTTTTAATATTTTAGTTTATTCTATACAAATTTTGTACCTGCTTTCTCTATTGTTAACGAAGTGTTATTTTTGTTAGGTGCCATTGAGTCAGTTCTGGCTCATAGTGAACCTATGTACAACAGAATGAAATACTCCCTGACACTGTGCCATGTTGGTCACTGTGTCACACGCTGGGCACTATTGTCAGTGCTTCTCTGCTATTCATAGGGTTTTCAATGGCTGATTGTTTTAGGATTGTTTTGGGAGTGGGCTGCCAGGTCCTTCTCCCATTTTTGTGGTGCTGAGGATCAAACCTAGAGCATCAGAGTGCACAGAGTAATCATGCTACCTATTGAGTTGAATATAAGCCCTAATGAAATGTGGTTTTTTTTTTTTTTT
>VMDO01019635.1:0-39226 GCA_007922755.1 Pedetes capensis
GTTAGTAGTACTGAAATTATTTTGTGTGTTCTAAGATCTAGTAAAGCAGAAAATGTATTGTGGATAATAAAAGACAGTTTTATAAATGTTGTATATGAAATTAAAATATAAAATAGAAACTGGAATAAATGTGGGGTGTTGATTAGAATTAGAACTACCAATTTGAAATCATGTCTTTTAATTTCAATAATTATAGACATAGACCTAAATCTACATTTATAAAATGATATATAAAAATAGAGATGTTTAAATATCTATAGATATTAGCATTACATGTACATATACATGAATACTAAGCATTAGCTTGAACCTCTTACAGTGCTAAGAAGCAATAAAATACAAGTTATAATAAACACAAACAAGGCACAGATAAGTGTCTCTATGTGCCATACCAATCTCTACTAAAAGTAGCCCATGGTTCCTTGCAGAACCAATTGAATTGAGGGCTGAGGAGGGCAAAGAGATGATTCTGAAAATTTTCATGAGAATGTCATAGATCACATCTGTAGCAATTTGAACATGGAATAAATAATGATAGAACAACCCACTGAAATAAAAAGAATCAATGAATATGTTGTTGTTTTTGTTGTTGTCATTCAGTGTAATTGAGTTAGGTCCAACTCATAGCATCTCTATATACAACAGAACAAAACACTCTATACACTATGCCATGCCCAGCACTATGTCAGTGTTTCTTTGTTATTCATAGGGTGTTCAGTGGCTGTTTTTTGGGGGATTGTTCATTGAGTGGGCTGCTAACACTTTCTCCCACTTTTTGTGGTGCTGGGGATTAAATCCAAGGCCTCAGAGAGCACAGAGTGGCACTTTGCCAACTGAGCTAAACCCCAGACCAATGAATACGTATATGATATAAGTAAGTAAAAGAAAAGAGAAAGTCTTCCTTACACTATTAGAACACCATATAAATTTAGAGTGTAGCAAAATTCTAAAAAGAACCTCAATATATGATAAATACATTAATTATTCAATGAAGAATATTTATTTACATGTTTTCAAGGTAACTACCTATGAACATAAGAATTGAAAGAAATTCATAAAATGTGCCTATTGATGCAATGCATTAAGAACACACCATCAGTATCATTACATTCCTGTTATAGAATAATAATAATCAATCTAATCTTAGGAAGAAATGAAACCAACATACTTTGTGAGACTTTACACAGAGAAAAAAACCTGATTTTGTTGTTAAAACTAATGTGTATTATATTAGCTGCATAATCTAGAATTATCTTTTACTATAACATTACTGAAAATGAACATCTGAACAAGGACTATAGATTGCAGAATAGCGTGTTGATAACTCTACTTTGTTATATAAGAAAGTATGTTTGTTTTGGGGAATCATACCTTGAAATATTTGCCTGTAGCCATAGCCCTGCAACAACCGGTCCCATCAGATCTCGAAAACTAAGGAGGGTCAGGCCTGGTTAGTACATGGATGGGAGACCGACTGAGAACACCAGGTGCTGTAGGCTTGGGAGATGGACCCAGCAACCCACTTCCAAAAATCAATCTGCCATTGAAAACCCTCTGAACAGCACAGAAACACTGACAATAGTGTTTCCCCTGTTGTATGTAGGGTCGCTATGAGTCGGACACTGATTTGGGGGCACCTAACAACAACACAATTTGAAGTATTTAGGAATAAAGTGAAATGATTTTCTCATTACTCTTAAATATTAAAAAAATAGTTCAAATAAGAAAAAACTAAAGCAAACACCATAAAAGTTTGGCATTTAAGAAAGCTGAGTAAAGTAGAAATTTGAATTCTTTATACTATACTTGCTATCTTTTTGTGTCTGATAGTCGAAATTAAATTTTAAAGAAACAATAAGGAAGGATTTCCATCTTTTTAGATAATCATTGTCCTACTTTAATTTTAGACATCAACAGAAAAAGTGCATTTACAAAAGTTTAAAACCTGTCCTTAAAACTTCTACATCTAGGCAATAAAATGTCACCTGTAGTAACTAATCCTATAGACTACACACCTGCAATAAAACGTCTGGTTAGATGAATGATAGTAGCTTGGGTTATAAAAAGAACTAACGTCTTTGATTTGGATATTGTGAAAAAGCATCAGGAATATGCCTAAGGTTGTTGTGTTTTGTTTTGTTTTGTTTTGTTTATAGTAGTAGGGGGTTGAATCCAGGGCCTTGAACATACTTTACAAGTGCTCTGCAACTGAGCTTCACCTCCATCCTCCCTTTTCATTTTTTTTTTTAACCTTGAGACAGGGTCCTGCTAAGTAATGCAGCCTGCCTCTGCCCTTGAACCTGCTATCCTCTGGATCCTTCTGCCTTTGCCTTTCAAATTGCTAGGATTACAGGCATGCACTAGAGCACATGGCTCCTACGTTTTTAATTTTAGTGGGCAGATGAAAGCCTCCCTGGATATATGAATGTGAGTGTATTTTGGGAGATTGAAACCACTTCCAAAGTCATGTTAGTTTTCCATAATCTGTGAACATTCATACTGTAATAGCAAGTACCACAAGGATTTGATGCACAATGGACAGATATAAATTCAGCAGTCTTCAACAAATAAATGATACTTTAACTACCATTTTGGTTGTTGTTGTCAGGTACCCTTAAGTCAGTGTCTGACTCATAGAGATCCTACCTACAACAGGAGAAACACTATTATCAGTGCATCTCTGTTATTCATATGGTTTTCAATGGTTGATTTGTTTTTGGAAGTCAGCTGCCAGGTCCTTCACTGAAGCCTACAGCACCTGGTGTTGCCAGGTGGTCTCCTATCCAAACACTAACCAGGCCTGACTCTGCTTAGCTTCTGAAATCTGATGGGATTAGATGCCACAGTAGTATGGTTGCAGGCTTATAACTTTGGTTATGTTACACATATTTGTACAACTTTAAAGGGTTTGATGTGATAATTTGATATTTGTATACAATGTGTAAAGATCAAATCAGATTAATAAATGATATTTTTAAATTTCTTTCATTTCATCAGCATAATTAATTGAAAATAAATACATAAATTATTAATTTACTCTGAGACTGATCCTAATGTATTTTTCCACTTAAATGACTTACTTCAAAAAGTAAAACATTGATACTTTAATTTCAAAATTAAACCATTCTTAATATCCTAAGAGCAGGGATTACTATTTTCAACCTAATATATTCCCAATAATCTTTAAAAAAAATCATTATAAGATTATTTTGTGCAAAAGTGTGCTGTATCTTATTTTAATTATGAATGAATATTTCTCAAAATTAATTTCACTTATTTGGGATTTGTATAAATTTGCATAAATACAGAGAAACCACAGATAAGAAAGTCCTATTTATCTGGTAACTTTGTGTTCAGAACTTTTTCAATCTCGACACAAATCAAAGCCAGAATTCAGAGACTTTTCTACAAGTATTTTCTCTAAAGTCCCATTGGCTGAATTGTGGCTGGTAATGGTCTGTGAAAGGAAAGCCAATTTGCCCCTTGATGGAGATTACTGTACCAAATGTAGCAAAGAGCTTTAGAAAATGTGACATGCTTTCTATTCAACAGTGAAAAAGTTGATTCATTTCCAAGTTTTTCTTTTTGTGCAATGGAAATAGGTCTTGCTTTTTAATTCTCTTTAATCTCACGCATCAGTTTCTTGGTATTGTTTCTTATTTATAGCCAGTGGAGTCACGTTAAGAATACGTATATGGTTCTACATGTTTTAAAATTCTAATTCATTGGCAATAATATTTTTAAAACATTATTTGATGAGGTTAAATCATTTTTATGCATATTAATTATTAATGTAAATAATGTTTTAAAAGGAGAAAGCATTGTTTTCAGCATTTCTAAATTTCTCAGTATTAATTAGCAGGACTTCAATTTCTTTTTTTTCTTTGTCTTCTTTTTTTTTTTTTTTTTTTTTTTACTTTTTGAGACAGGCTATCGCTAAGTTAAGCAGACTGCCTCTGGTCTCGAACTTGCGACCCTCCTGCCTCTGCCTCCATAGCCGCTGGGATTACAGGCGTGTGCCACTGCACCGGACAGGACTTCATTTTTTAAATAAAAATATTTCTTTAAAAATTGTTTCTTCATGCTATAGGCCATCACACTGTATCTGTGGAGATGTGATTTATATTTGTCATGCATTTTATCATAAAATATGAAATAAAGTGGTATATAGAATCATTATTTATGTTTATATATCTAAATCAAGAGATAAAATATAAAATTAAAATTTATTGTTTCCACATTTCTGCAAATTTTATCATAGTCATTTTATAGGTATATTTGAAATAGCTTTCTAATTTAATTAATAATGTAAAGAGTCATCATGTTAGAGAAACAAATAAATATTTAATTAGAACAAATACATATACTGAAATTATAATTCTGACAAAATATACTTTATGTGTTTTGTTGGAAAAGATAATTTGGTAAATATAAACCTACAACAATCTGTCTGACAGTGTCAGTTAAAAACATGCTTGAACAAAAGTCATGTTGCAAAGTGTCATCCTTTTGTATTTTTTCAAGGACCTAAAATTGATATTAAATATCTAAATCACAAATTTTAATTAATATTGACATCGTATGTGTAGAAATTTTAACTTTGGGAGGAAAACAAGATAATTTTGTATAATTTACTCTTGTTGTTAGATGCCTTGAGTTGGGTCCAATTTATAGCTACCCTATGTACAATAGAACAAAACACTCCTCAATTTTGGGCCAGGCACACAATTTTATTTATATTTAAGCTCATTGTTGTCGACACTATATCAATCCATCTACTTGAAGGTTCTCTTTTTTTTTCATTGACCTGCTACTCTCCCAAACATAATGTCCTTCTTCAGGGATTCATCTCTCCTGAATATGTATCCAAAATACATAAGACCAAGCCTAGCCACCCTTGCTTCCAAGGAACACTCTGGTTGCACTTCCTGTAGGAAAGACCTGTTGGTACTCTTGGCAGTCCATGGTATATTCAATATTTGTCTCCAGCACCATAATTCAAATGCATCAATTCTTCTCCTGTCTCTCTTATTCAATGTCCAGCTTTCACAACTTTATGATGTGACTGAAAATACCATGGCATGAGTCAGACGCACCTTTGTCTTCAATGTGACATCTTTACTTCTCAACACCTTAAAGAGGCCTTCTGCAACAGCTTTTATACATACAATATTCATATCATATTTGAGTATAATCTGTGATTCATGGAATTCTTAAATTTGGAACAGAATTAAAGCAATATTTATTTCCAAGGGCCTGCCATTGTAAGACTTAGGATCCTGAAGGTAGACATTAACACTTTTTGAACATTTAGAAATCCATAATTGGTATTATTTCATGCAATATTTGTTTCATTCATATAACAGATATCTACTGAGTGTCATCTTCAGTTGGACATTGGATTAGTCACTGGGGAAATAAGAGTAAATCATGTTTTCTATGCAAAATCCTGACCATGTGTGTACAAATATGATATTTCATAGCACATTCTCCATGAGGGGACAATGAACACACAATGTTTAGTGAACTATCACTCATACATAAAATTTTTCAGTGGTAACTTTTGAGTCACTAATGAACAGAATTATTTGCTAGTCTAAGAGACACAGAATGAAAATACAAAGAAAAATTACAAGTATAAAAAGTTGCCTTTCAAAGAAAATGCAAGCATTTGGCCATTTATGGAACATAAGATATGAGGAACAATGGCATGTGGTGATACTGGGGGTGTAGTCAAAGATGAAGTCATGAAGGATTTATGCTATTTCCCCAATTTACTAGTTTCTACCATTCAGACCATTTTTGGAAATCACTACTTACTTTCTTTAATCAATGTTTCTTTTGGTAGCTCTATCAACACACAATTTTTCCTACCATACAATATTCCTTTCTGTGTGCTACAATTTCAGGTTCGCCTTGATAATACACTCTTGTAATTAATCTATCAACATCATAAAAACTGGAATTAATCTTAAGTCTTTTCCATTAAGGTAGCTTTCTCTGAGAATTAATGGATTTAGTTTTCACTAGTAGAATGTTTTTTTTAAGAGAAATATGCTATCATTGGATATATATTCACAGTTTAATCTCAGTTTTTCCTTCTCACAAATTTATGTGAAATCCCTTTAGGTCAACTTGGTATGTTTTCTGATCTATACATTTCTCCTAGCTCTTATAGAGTACCTCTGTTTCCCAATCTTTCTCCTTCCTTTTAGAGAAAACACATTCTAGTAAACTATGCTGTAATCTAGGAGAACAAAGTCTTCCAAGTTAATTTTATCTAAATAATCTATATGCCTATATTTCATTCAGGAATGTCAAAACTTCAAGTAAAATATAGGATATATTTTCTCAGAGTTTTATATTTTCCTATACATACATACATTATATATGTGTGTGTATATGTGTGTGTGTATTTCAACAAATATTTAGTTTTTTGGCTGATGAAAACCAATATGAAGGACATACTTGTAGGAAGAGCAGAAGTAATATCAAAGATAAATAAAAGTTATTGTAAAAGGCCTACATCAAAGACAAAAATCAGTATCTCTTATTGACTGAATATTGTCTTGTCCCCAAAATTTGTATGTTGGATGGACTCGGTACCTCAAAATGTGACAACATTTGAAGATAACTTTTAAATGGATTTAAATGGATAAGTAAGTGATAAATGTGGATAATAATGCAAACCTTAATCCAATCTGATTTGGATCTTTATAAGCAGACATTGGGACATTCATACACACATCAAAGAAGTGTAAGCAAAGAACAAAGGCCATGTGAGAACACAGGGAGAAGGTAGCCTTGAGAAAGTGTAGGAGATAGATCTCAAGAGAAATTGCCTTACCAATACTGTGATTTTATATTTCTATTCCTCCAAAACTGTGAGAAAATACATATCTACTGCCTAGACTTCCCTACTTAATGAGATTTTGCTAAGCAGCCAGAATACATCTAAAGGAGAAATGAAGAAAATAATGGCCCCCAAATCCAACTGAAAATTAGACAAGAACATGAAAATAAAATTCGTAGAAAATATGTAGGTATTCCTTAAGCATATGGAAAATTGTTTAAGCTAATTCATGGTAAAAAGTAATGTGTGTAATAATTTCAACCTTAATCAATCTCGTCACTCAGATTGACAACCTCTCCTCCCAAAATATTGGGAAATTAATGCTCTTTTGCAAAGGACAGTTGTTCATACACAACCATCAAGATTTCATGTTATGCTTATGTTATGTTAAGCCAATCTTAAATTTAGTGGTTGGTGATAGTACTTCAATTTAAACTCAGTTAGACTGTACACTATCTCCTCTTTACTTTATCAAAAATATATAGAAGAAATGAAATTTGAAATGTGTCATCAAGAATATAATGTTACAGCCTATACTTGGACTCAAAAATTTCCAGGCAGTAATTATTTTAATTAAATAGTATTTAGTTCAATCACATCTGTTACCATTTTTCTTTTGCCTGTCTTTTACTTGAAGACCAACCAACATTTTATTTCATTACTATTTGGCTAAAAGTCTAACCAGCATTTCAAGACTGTCCTCAAAAGCATCAAGATAGTCTTGACCTTACTACACCTGGCAGATAAATTCTCATCAGGACACTTTACTCACTCATTCTTCAGGGCAAGCCCTTTCAAAAGTATGCCCTCAGACTTGGACACGAGTAATAAAATCCTCTCAGACTTGTCCCAGAGGAGCTGCCACTTTTCCTTCTGTCATTGCTCTCTTCTCTTTCCATTTCTACTTTTCTTCTCAAGGGAATCTCTAGGGAGGGGAGAAAAAAGACTGTCTTAATGCCAGTAGAAGTTCAAAGCCTTCATTCCACTACTAACATACTGCATCTGCTCATAGTTCTCCAGAGTCACATCTCTACAGATGTGAATATTCTCCAAATATTGTATTTCTTCTTTAATTTATTTGTATTTTAGTTATATTTATAATGAATCAAATAGATAAAAATTTCTGGTGTCCTAATAGTATACATTTATAAAATTTTCAAATATAATGGCCAGATGCAATGACACATGCCTGCAGTTTCAGCCACTTGGCAGGGAGGACAGCTTGAGTCCATCAGTTCAAGGCTGGTCTAAGCAAGAGAGCAATACTCCCTATCTTCAGAAAAAAAATGTACCTATGTATGTAAAACCTAATATACAAAACACAATATCTTAAAACATCTAGAAAAGTACCTATTGTTTTTATACAAAAGCCCATAACATTATGTGTAAAACTTGTGTTTATTGTAACAATAGACATTCTTTGTAATACATTATGGATTATAAATTACGTGTAATGTGGTAAAATTGCCACGAAGTGACTTTCACATATATGTGTGCATTAAAATACAAAATGATAAATGGGCCCTGAAATTTTGGAGAGAAATTAGTATTTAGAGGAATATAGCACTTTAGGATAACAAAATTGTCTTTATTACAGATGTTATATGAGTAAATGTTGATCTTCCAGTAGTGTAAATCACTGAATTCAGAAGAGCTATTAAGACTAGTATGTATCTGATAAACTTTGTATTATTGGTTTTTTTTAATGACAATCAATTTTTTTTCATAGTTAAGTTTCTGAAATTTACTTCATACAAGTTCTATTTGATATTTTTTTCTGACTTCAATGATGTGTTTCAGGTACAATAGTAGAAAATATATTGGAAAAATTTTTATTTTGATTGGGGAAAGGAAAATATTCACTATATAGAGACTATTTCTTCAAGGTTTATGTTTATTTTACATGAATGAGGTAAAAAATACATATTTAATGGTATTTTAAAATTAGTTTTGGGTTTACACTGTTCTCAGACTTATGGATTTTATGAAACATTTAGTTGTTGGAGTTTATATGTTTATAAATCCATACTGCTGCATCAAGTTATTTTTCATACAATATTTATCGGGCATCTGCATAGACTGTGACCTGTCACATGAGACCATGTCAATACACAAACATTTTCAGATTTTTAAGTATTTTGGATTTTTGATATTCACATTAATGATGCTCAACCCAGATATTCATTATGCAAACTTTATGGAGTTTCATCAAAAAATTTTAACTTGAGACAGGGTCTTGATAAGTTATTCAGGCTGCCTCTGGCCTTAGACCTACAATCCACCTCCCTCTATCTCTAAGTTGATGGGATTACAGTCATGAGCCACTGAACCAGTTTATTTTTCATACAATATTTATTGGGCATCTGCATAGACTGTGACCTGTCACAAAAGACCATGTCAATACACAAACATTTTCAGATTTTTAATTATTTTGGATTTTTGATATTCACATTAATGATGCTCAACCTAGATACTCATTATACAAGCTTTATGGAGTTTCATCAAAAAATTAAAAATGACATTACCTATAGATTCAAAACTCCAGCTAAAAACAAATGCTTTATCTAAAAAATAAAATAAAATTACCAATGTTGAGTGTACACACAAAAAAATCCAATAATCTCACTACTGGGAAATTGTATATATATTATGGGATGAAATGAGTATCTCAAAGTGATACATGCACTCTCATGTTTTGTT
This sequence comes from Pedetes capensis, assembly GCA_007922755.1. Classification (NCBI taxonomy): domain Eukaryota; kingdom Metazoa; phylum Chordata; class Mammalia; order Rodentia; family Pedetidae; genus Pedetes; species Pedetes capensis. The sequence continues at coordinate 9,554 of VMDO01019635.1, forward strand.
ATTGTTAGGAATTGTCAAGTTGAGTCCAACTCATAGTGACACGACATACAACAGATCAAAACATTACCCAACACTGTGCCATGCACACAATCTTTTCATATTTGAGCCCATTGTTTTTGCCACTATGTTTCTTCTCATTTTGAATACTGCTGCATCAGCAAAAGGATGTCTCAGGGGCTTTACTTTCTCATCATTAAAACTGACTGTCTTTTTAGAGGGCAGTTCTTCTCCCAGCATCTTTTGAATGTGTCCTAATCTGGGGGGCTCATTTTTTCGCACTGTATTTGACAATGCTTTTCTGCTATTAACAGGGTTATCAATGCCTAATTATTTTGGTAGTGGGTTTCCAGATCCATCTCCCAAGTCTGTCTCAGTCTAGAAGCTCAACTGAAAACACTCCACCATAGGTGGCCCTTCTGGTATCTGAGATATCTGTGGAATAGCTTTCAGCATCACAGCAACATAAAAGCCTTCACAGCATGACATGCTGACAGACACATGGAGTACTCTCATGTTTATTGCAACATTATTCACAATGGAATCAAGCAGTGGTACTAAAAGACAAGGTGGAAGATGCTTTGAAGCAATTGGCAAAACACACAGCTCCAGGAATTGATGGGAAACTAATACAGACATTTCAACAAACAGAAACAACACTTGAGGTATTAACTTGTTTATGCCAAGAAATTTAGAACACATCTGCCTGGCCAACTGACTGGAAGAGATTCATATTTGTGCCAGTTCTCCAGAAAGGGGATACCACTGAATGTGGAAATTATTTGATTGATTTCATTCATAGCACACACAAGTAAAATTTAGTAAAGACCATTTAAAAGCAACTGCAGTAGTACATAGACAAGGGATTGTCAGACCAAGGCAGATTCAGACAATGGCATGGAACCAGGGTCATCATTGCTGATATAAGATGGATATTAAACATAGGGAGAGAATTTGAGAAAGATGTCTATGTTTTATTGACTATGCAAAGATAATTGTGTAGATCACAATTAATTATGTATAACATTGCAAAGAATGGGAATACCAGAGCCCTTAATTGTACTCATGAGGAATGTGTAAATTTACCAGTAGGCAATTGGAACAGAACAAGAAAATACTGCCTGGTTTAAAGTCAAGAAAGGTGTGCTTCAGGGCTATATCCTTTCACCATAACTCTTTAATCTCTATGCTGAACAAATATTTCATCAAGTGGGACTTTATGAAGAAGAACATGGCATGATAATTGGAGGAAGACTCATTAACAACCTGCATTATGCAGATGACACAACACTGCTTACTAAAAGTGAACAGGATTTGAAACATTTACTAATGAAGATCAAAGAACATAACTTTCAGTATGGATTGTACCTCAACATCAACAAAACAAAAATCCTTACAACTGGGTCAGTATGCAGCTTCCTGCTCAATGGAGAATATATTGAGATTGTCCAAGATTTTGATTTACGATAAACACTCACAGAAGTAGCAATCAAGAAATCAAAAGCTGCATTGCATTGGGAAAAACCATTGCAAAAGATCTGCTTAAAGTGTTGAAAAATAAAGATGTCACATTGAAGTTGAAGGTGCACCTGATTCATGCCATGGTACTTTCATCCACATCATAAGGTTGTGAAAGCTGGACCTTGAATAAGGGAGACAGGAGAAGTATTGATGCTCTTGAAATATAGTACTTGAGATTAAAATTGAATCTACCACGGACTGCCAAAAAACAAACAAACAAACAACAACAACAACAACAACAAAAAACAGATCTGTCCTAGAGGAAGTGCAACCAGAGTGTTCCTGGCAGCAAGGATGACTAGATTGTGTCCTTTGTATTTTGGATATGTTTTCAGGGGAATAAATTCCTGGAGAATGGCATGATGATTGAAAGAGTAGTAGGTCAATGAAAAAAACAAAAACAGACAAACAAAAAAAACCCCGACTTTAACCTGGATGGATTTACAGAGTGTCTGCCACAATGTGCTTAAACAAAAATGATCGTATGCCTGCCACAGTATCAGGGAATGTTTCTTTCTGTTGTACACAGGGTCCCTATATGAGTTGGGGTGGAGTTGATGGTGCCTAACAATAACAAGTTGAATCCATTGATGGATGGATGGATGAAGAAAATGTGGTATATATACATGATAGAATACTATTCAGCCATAAAATAGAATGAAATTCTCTCATTTGTGATAATATGGATGAGATTTGTGGACATTATGTTAAATGAAATAAGCCAAACAAAGAAGAATACTATATGATTTGACTTACATTTGAAATATAAAAAAATAAAATTCACAAAATCAGAGAATACAATGGTACTTAATCATTGAGTGGGTCGTGGGAAAAATGTTCAGACATTTGTCAAACTATATATATATCAATATATATCGACTATAGAAGCAAATAAATTCTAGAGATTGAATCTACCACATGACGCCTGCAGTTGAAAATAATGTATTACATTCTTGAATTTTTTTTTTTTTTTTTTTTTTGGTGGTACGGGGGATTGAACCCAGGGCCTCGTGCTTGCATGCTCTGCAAGTGCTAGGCCACTGAGCTGCACCCCCAGCACCCCCCCCCCTTTTTTTTTTTTTTTTTGGTTCTTTGTTTTTTGAGACAGGGTCTGGCTAAGTTACCAGACTGCCTCTGGTCTGGAACTTGAGATCCTCCCGCCTCCGCCTCCCGAGCCGCTTGGATTACAGGCTTGCGCCACGGCGCCCGGCTACATTCTTGAATTTCTTGACAGTGTATGTACACTAATCATAAGCACACAAAAGGTAATTATGTGATTTTGATAAGAGTAATAGTTTCACATTGAATATTAATACATCACTTTTCATACTGTACATATATTAAATTTTATTTGCCAATTATACTTTAATAAAACTGAAGGAAAAGAAAGAGAAAAGATCAAACACTCTGCTTTCTTATTTTACACAATTTTCTGTACATAGAACCACCTCCCATGTGGAATCTATCTTCCATCCTATTAGCCTTCACTCTCTTCTCCGGGCCTGCATCTTCAAACACCGTCTGGTAGATATCCTCATCATAGACAGATCACTCCACACCCCAAGCCTCCCTCCTCACGCTGCTTGAACTCTGCTGTACTACTCCTGACCACAGAATCTGTCCTTACTCTAGAGCCCAGAGGTGTATATTGTCCAAAAAGGGAATCCTCAATGACATTTGGTTATAATCTTTCAGAAAAGGAGAAAAAGGAATATGAACGAAGGAAAAAAGAATGATATAAGGGTAAAAGGGAAGAGAGAAGAGTTAATGGAAAATCATAGTGAAAAATTATACTACTTTTCATTCACATTTCATAGTTAAGGAATTGAGAATTTGCAGGTAGGGAAAATGCAGGCCAAGATAAAAGATACAAGATGTTCATAGACATGTGTGTTCTTGAGTGGATTGGAGAGATTCTGTAGCCCAGAGCAGGGTAGTGGAGTTTAATCCTGATATGAATGGCTAGTGGTAGTGAGTAGAGCATTTGAATCGTGGAGAAATATACAAGAATGAGCTTGAGGGAATACAGGATGGAACAATGGAGTCAACATAAAGGGATGAAGCGCTCACTCACACACAGGAGTAGCAAATGGTGTTTCTTGTTGGGTGCCATCAAGCAGAGGTTGTTCAAATTATATGTGTTAGGGGAAGCTAGAATAAAATAGGTGATACATCCTGGGAATATGTGTAATATATTAAAATGTATTTTCTTTTCTTCTTTTTTCTTTTTCTTTCTTTCTTTCTTTTTTTTTAATTTTTACAGTACTTGGGATTAAACCTACAGCCTCATGCATGTTCTGCAGTACTCTACCATTGAACTGCAACTCCAGTCTGATTATTTTTATGTTTTATCTTTCTACAGATGCTCACTAAGTTACACAGGCTGCCTCTGGCTACAAACCTGTGATCCTCATGCCTCTGCCTCACAAGTTGCTGGAATTACAAGTATGTGCCTTTGTGCCCAGTTTAAAATGTATTCTCAATGGTTAAAGGTGCTCCTTAAACACTTTCATCAGTGATAGCTGAGAATTTCAACATCTTTCACCCACAATTTTCAAAATTTAAGTAAAATACTATAAGACAAAGTTGTTTGGGGGCTTCTTTTAAGTATGATGACCTTGGGTCCATTAATTTGGATTCAACAAACCATATTATTAAGTTTGATTCAATAAACTATATGTTATTATTCAATAATATTTCATTCCAGCTGATTGTTTTTTACATTGTTAAAATGTCATAAATTTCTACATGCAAACAAAATGGTTAAAAATTCAAAAGAAAATATCCAATGTTGAAAAGCATGCACAGCAACTCTCATATAGTATTTTATACATAGCAGTTGAAAGTAAAATTTTGTTATTTTGTTTGGAAAAATGCTAAGCAGCAGCTACTAAACACCATATTAAATACCTATATACTGTATGTTCAACAATACCAGTATAAAATACATATACATATATACACACAATCCAATGTATGTGTTGTATAGAATGGTCATTGACACATAAATACAATAGCATTTATAGCTGCTGTTTCCAAGGAGTTTGAACATTACTTGGACGATAGTGATAAACAATCAGATAGTTTTTGGTAGAAATGTAATAATATCAGATTTTCATTTTTGTTTCCAGAGAACAGTCTGGCTAAAGAGTGATGAAGAGGGGGAAAATAATTAGGATTTTATTTTTACTTGTTCAAAAGAGAGAAAATGGAGTTTGAGATGTAGTTATTTGAAGCAGTGATGACATAACTTACATTCGGGAGATATTTTTCATGCATTGGATATGTATTTGCAGTAATTACATGATCATTTTTGTCCTTAAAATAGTGTTTCATGTAAAAGCAGAGAAGAAGCTGAGTGCTATAGTGTATGCCTGTAATCTTAGCAATTTGGGAGGTAGAGGTAGGAGGATCACAAGTTCAAACCCAAGTGTAGCCTGAGTAACTTAGTAAGGCCCAGTCTCAAGATAAATAAAACAGGAGCCCAAGGTGCAGCTCAGTGGTAGAGCACTTGCAAAATATGTGCAAGACTTGAATTCAGCCCCCCCAGGACTGAAGAAAGAAAAAAAGAACAGAGAAGAGAAAGAAAAAATATCAACAATTTTCACGTTATTTTAGATATAGGTCTAGGCTTAGTAAAGACATTAAAACAGGCAAAACACATTGTCATTTGTCATACCTTAATGTGCTATCTTTTCACATAACTGATTCCCTAAATTTCCAGTCATAAATGTCCTCATGCTACCCTAATTTTCTTCTTTGTGGCATCTTCTTTATGATTTCACGTTTTTTCTTTGTGAAATCTCCAGGGTCTCAGTTTACTTTCTCTGTACCACTTCTCAAAACATACATTTCTTTTGAGCAGGAAAATAAATGATTTTGTTAATAAATAATTGCATAAAACTAATTTTATTCAATTTCTGAATGACTAAGACATAACACTCCTGTTTAGAATGTCCTTATTTATTTATTGATAGGAAAGAATCCTGGCTTCATGCACAATGACATGTAGTAAACCAGCTACAATCCCACAGGTATTGAACATGGACAATGAGACTTAATAGGTTAAATAGGAGAGTTTATAACATAAAGCATAGCAAATATCATGATCATCCACAGAGTTATGTCATTTTCCATCTCCAAGTCCTAGGCAGTTGCACTGTTGTCACAGAATGACTATGAGGCATATATGGGGCTTTGCACTGCAACTCACAAAACCTGCCACTTTATTAAAAAGTCACTTAAGCAAGGCTGACCTTTATTTGAACATGACCAATAGAAGTCTAAAAGATCCAAAAAGGATAGTCTTTTCAACATCCCAACATGTGTGTGTTTCCTTTTTCAAAAAAGCACTGTCAAGAAGAAAACTAAAGCACTTGAGAAGTAAGAGGTGAGATTTTTTTTTCAGCCTTTGTGAGAGCTATTACTCAACATTCGATACTTAAGTTTCACCTTATTTTAAACATTCTTAACTTCCCTAATCTAAAATCAGGGTGTTTTAGAACTTCAAGTTTTCATTTTGTTTTATTTCTCATATTTTGTTTCATCTTGGTTTGGTCTCTTAATTGATCCCATAGAAACAATGGGAGTTTGGAAGGGGAACGTTAGCAGGGAATTTCTGAGTTTTGGTAGAGGAAGAGAATGCTCAGGCCAGAGTGTATCCTGGGGAGAGGAAGGGCTTGCAAATGCTTGTAATTCACATACTGGTAAATCAAGTCCTTCCTGCATTCAGGAACTACAACAATACATTTTTAATAAATGGTAGTAGCAGTAGCTCCTACTGATTACAAAAGGATGAAGCTCAGAGTGTATTTCCAGTTGTTGAGTCATTTTTCCTGTTAATATAATCTTGTAAAAGGTAGGGAGCTGAATGAAAAAGATAAAACATGCAACAACAATATGTATGCCTACTAACTAGTATATCTGAAGTCCTGCTAAAATGTTCTTTGTCTTTTTCTTAATTAAAATACCATTTCTCCTCTTTTTAAGAAAGCAAGCATTATTTCATATTGTAGTGATTGTAACACTATACAGTGTTCCCCAGCTAAGCAAAATGGGCTTAGTTTAAAACACAATGTGCCAACACCTGGTCCAGGAATCCTGAAGAAATGAGATATAGTTTCATACAATAATGATGCCAAGTTTTTCTGAATTAATTTTCAAAACTAAACCTGCTTCAAATGTATCTATGATAACAGCTGTATCAGTGAACTAATTTGGGAATTTCTAATAAATGAGAATTCAATGTCTATAGCATAACAAAGTTCACACCAAAGCTAAATGTTATTGTCACTAGAAATAATATTATAAACCATAAAATTTTTATGACCATTTATTAACAATGATACGTACACACACACACACATACACACACACACAGATACAGAGGTCAGCCAGGAAAAAAATGTATTCACGCTTTATGGAGTTTAAAATGTTTGACTCAACAAGAGTAAAACTTAGAATGCTATATGTGGTATTTCACATGGAGCAGTTAATTTTAATCATAAATTCAACAAAAAAATCACAAAGACTGATTCAATTATGAAAATAATAAGATGTACCAATCAATTTTGATTTTGATTACACTGCATTTTGTCACTTGTGTAATGCAAGCTGAGCAATCTTCAAATATAAAGATAGCATATTTAGATCCATTATGCTTACTCAGAAAGATCGTCTCTAGGGTATGCCAGACATTCTAAGTGAACTTGCTTTCAAAGATGATAAGACCAATCATTCCCTTCGTGCACAGAAAACTGTAGCATCTCTAATACTGTGCCAGATGTTGAATATATTAGATGCTGCTTGTGAGTAATTTACTTTTCAAAGGTAAATAAAACAATTTTAAAGACAGAACGGTATTTTCAAGTCATTCATGCTCTTTAAAAATGAAGGAATAATATCTGTAAAGGCACCAAATTCATTTTAATGCAATAGAAGCAACAGAATATATAAGTAACAAGCTATCTGCTGATCTATGTGATTGAGCATGAAAATATTTATGCCTTTCTTGTGAAGAATGCATACAAACAAAGATAGAATTAAGAGGAATGTTAGACTCTTCAAAGTACTGTTATAGGATCTATTTATTTTCTCATGGATTCAAAATTTTATCCAGCTAGTTTCAGTTGAAAATTTGCTAATTCCAAAACTAAATTTTCATAAAACTTAGGTAAACATAAACATCATTCTACAGTATTTTTTTAAGAATAGAAATGTCTGTTTCAGTAAAAACTTAGTAAACAGAGATAGCATGCAGTAAAGGGAGAAAGAGGAATTAATAACTCTTGATGCTAAGTGGTTCAGTAAAATTCTAGATTTGTAAATTGAAATTGCATAGATCTTATCCAAATTTTATTTTGAAAACCTTAAGTGAAAAAGAGCAAACATACGTAAATATATGGGTTGATGACAATGAGAAAAAAAAGGAATGCTGAGATCATTATCTCATTTAATAAAATTAAAATGTTGGAGGCTAGATGGAACATAGATTACTTTCTGTTTCCTATATGGGGCCCATAGAAGGAAGAGAGGGAAAAAACCTAGAAAGGACAAAAACAGTGTCTCCACTTTGACATCAGAAACAATCAGTCTACAAGACCTTAGAGGCCTAGACATCCCAAGACTATCGGCACTTCATAAGTCTTTGGAGCTTGTCTGTTATGTGTCCCCATTGTGCTTGTTCATTCAGTCAGCCAGTTATTTTCACATCCTTTTATTTACTGATCCATTAAGTCAGGCTGTCATTCACATTTGTGTATTATCTTACTACTGAAAAAGCACTGTCACCTGTACTCTTACATTTATACCTTTGTCAAATCCATGAAATGAATAAAGCAGCATTATCCTAATTCCTTAGAAATGAGAACAAAAAGACTGAAATGCAAATGATTACCATATTTAACATAGGAAATAAATTGCATATCTAGTAACTTATAACTTCAATATTAAGAAGCCTTCATGATATAATAGAAAAAACTATATAAGCAGTGGGTTTGGAGTCACAATGTTGTTGTTGTTGTTAGGTGCCGTCGAGTCCGTATCCGACTCATAGCGACCCTCTGTACAACAGGGGAAACACTATTGTCAGTGCTTCTCTGCTGTTCATAGGGTTTTCAATGGCAGATTGATTTTTGGGAGGGGGTTGCCAGGTCCTTCTCCCTTAATTGGAGTCACAGTAGCAAGATTAAAAAAAAAACAAAAACAAACAAACAAACAAAAAAACAAGATACTTTCAAATTTTATAGCAGAAAAGAGAAACAAAAATAGTCACTTAAAGAAAAGATTTTGAAGCTTCCTACAAAAAAGAAATGATAAATATTTGCTGTTGTTGTTGTTAGCTGCTGTCAACTCAGGTCTGACTCACAGCAACCCTATGTACAGCAGAAGGAAACACTCCCCTGTGCCAGGCATATGATGTTATTTATGTTTAACCCCATTGTTACAGACACTGTGTCAATTCATCTTGTTGAGGGCTTTCCTTTTTTAATTTGACCTACAACTCTCTCAAACATGATGTCCTTCTCCAGGGATTGGTCTCTCCTGACTACATGTCCAAAATATGTAAGATTCAGTCTAATCATCTCTCCTTCCAAGGAGTACTCTGGTTGCACCTCCTCTAGGACAGATGTGTTGATTCTTTTGGCAGTTCATGGTATATTAAATATTCATTTCCAGCACCATAATTCAAAAGCATCAATTCATCTTCTGTCTCCCTTGTTCAATACCCAGCTTTAACAACCGTATAATGTCAATGAAAATACCATGGCATGAGTCAGGTGTACCTTGGTGTTCATTGTGACATCTTTACTTTTCAACAATTTAAAGAGGTCATTTGCAACAAGTTTTCCCAATGGAATGCGTCTTTTGATTTCTTGACTGCTGTTTCCACAGGTGTTGATTATAGAATCAAGTAACGTAAAATCTTGGACAATCTCAAGCTTTTTTTCCATTTGTGAAATTGTGTATTGATCCAGTTTTGTGTATTGTGTATTATGTATTGTGAAATTGTGTATTGATCCAGTTTTTTATTTTTATTTTTTCAGTGCTAGGGGTTGAACCCAGGACCTTGTGCTTGCTCTGCAAGTGCTGGACCACTGAGCTGCACCTGCAGACATTTTTTTTCTTTACTTTTTGAGACAGGGTCTCACTAAGTTACGCAGACTTCCTCTGGTCTTGAACTTGCAATTCCCCTGGCTCTGCCTCCAAAGCTGCTGGGATTACAGGCATGTGCCACCACACCCAGTTTATTGATCCAGTTGCAAGGATTTTTGATTTGTTGATGTTGAGTAGCCATCTATACTGAAGGCTATGTTCTTTGATCTTCATCAGTAAATGTTACAAATCTGCATTTTCAGCAAGCAGAATTGTGTTATCTGAATAATGCAGGTTGTTAATGAGTCTTCCTCCAATTCTGATGCCACATTCCTCTTCATAAAGTCAGGCTTTCAGATTATTTGCTCAGCATAGAAATTGAAAAGGTATGGTAAAAGGATACAACCCTGACAGTCACCTTTCTTGACATTAAACCAAGCAGTGTTTCCTCATTCTGTTTGAATGACTGCCTCCTGGTTCATGCACAGATTCCCCATGAGTACAATTAGGTGCTCTGGTATATCCATTCTTCTCAGTGTTATCCATGATTTGTTATGATCCACACAATCACATGCCTTTGCAATTGATAAAACATAGATACCTTTCCGATATTCTTTGCTTTTGATTAATATCCATCTGACATCAACAATGGTGTCATTGTTTCCATACCCTTTTCTGAATCTGGCTTCATTTTCCAGTAGATCCCTGTCTATACAGTGCTGCAGCTGGTTTTATATGATCATTAGAAAAATTTTACTTGTGTGTGATATTAATGAAAGCATTTAATAGTTTCCATATTCAGTGGGATCCCCTTTCTTGGGAATAGGCACAAATACAGATCTCTTCCAGTCAGTTGGTCAGGTAGATGTTTTCTAAATCTCTTGGCATAAACAAGTTAGCACCTCCAGCACTGTATCTGTTTGTTGAAACATCTCTACTTGTATTCCATTATTTCCTAGAGCCTTGTGTTTAGCCAATTCCTTCAAGGCCGTTTCAACTTCATCCTTCACTACTATTGTCTCCTCATCATATGCAATCTCTTGATGTGGGTGATCATCCACAATTTTTTTGTATAGCAATTGTGTATTCCTTCCACCTTCTCTGATGTTTCTTATATCATGTAATATTTTCCCTGTAGAATCCTTCACTATTGCCACTTAAGGTTTGGATTTTTCCTTCAATTCCTTAAGCTTGAGAAAAACAGAACATGTTCTTCTCTATGTGTTTTCTGTCTCAAACTCATTGCACATATCATTAAAATGCTTAATTTCATCCTCTTAAACTGCCCTTTGAAATCTTCTGTTTAATTTCTTAATCATGTCTTCCCTTTACTTTAGCTGCTTGACATTCAAGGGAAAGTTTCGAGTCTCTTTTGACATATAATTTGGTCTTTACTTTTTTCCCTATCTTTTTAATGACCTTTTGATTTCCTCATGAATGATGTCTTTGATGTTCTGCCACAACTTGTTTGGTCTTTTACCATTAGTGTCTAATGCATTGAACCTATTCTTGAGGTGGTCTCTGAACTCACATGGGATACTGTCAAGGTTAAACCTTGGCTTTCCTACACTTGTTCTAATCTCTTCAGTTTCAATTTGAACCTGCATATGAGCAGCTGATGGTCTAATCCACAATCAGCACCTGGTCTTGTTCGGATATTTGATACTGAGCTTTTCCATCATCTCTTTCCACAAATGTAGTCAGATTGGTTGCTATGTGTTCCACCTGGTAAATTCCATTTGTATAATTGCAGTGTATGTTGGTGGAAAGATGTATTTGCAATTGAAAGTTTATTAGTCTGACAACATTCTATCATGTGATCCCAGCATCATTTCTGTCACCAAGGCCATATTTCCTGACTACTGAGCCTTCTTCTTTGTTTCAACTTTTGCATTCTAGTCACCATTAATTATCAGTACACCTTGACTACATGTTAGCTCTATTTTAAATTGCAGAAACTAGTAAAAAATACTTTTCTTTTCTGTGCAGAAATTAAATTGCAGAAATTCTGTGCAGAATTAAATTCTGTGCAGAAATTAAATTGCAGAAACTAGTAAAAAATACTTTTCTTTTCTGTGACAAAATATCTACACACTGAAAGGTGGAATGACTTATTTTGGCTCAGGGATTCAGAAGTTTTAGCCCAATGGTGGCTTTTCTGTCTGGCTTCTGAGCCCATACATGGTTAAGCAGAACATCACCACATGGATCATGTGATAGAGCAAATTGTTTCACTTTATGGTGGATAAGAGGCAGGGAAAAGAGTGATGAAGAAAGATAGGAAGGAAGATAGAGAAGAAAAGAGCCCAAGGAAGGGGCCAGGGACAAAATATACCCTTCAAATATTCCCTGCAGTGTCCTACTTCCATCAACCAGGCCTCACCTTATAATACCCCACTCATCTGTGAATTACTAAATGGATTAACTCATTGATGACTTTCTGTTCTAATCACTTCTCACCAGCACCACCAGCTGAGGATGTAACTTTCATCGCATGGGAGTTTCTTAAGGGACACTTCATATTCAAACCACAGCAATTTTTTTTTTTTAAATTAAGTGCTAGGGAAGTAGCTTCGTGGTAAAGTTCTTGCCTAGTACACACAAAGCCTTGGGTTAGATCCTCATCACTGAAAAAAACATACCTATACACACACACGCACACACACACACACACACACACACACACACACACACACATGCTGATACCTAATGAATCCCTTACCAAAAATATAAATAAAAGAAATAAATAGACAAAACAACCTTACTAGCATATTTAAGAAAATTTTTAAAAATAAAATTTGTTTGCTTTTTGCCATACTTTCTTCTCAAGGGCAAAATTATGAATAACTAAAGCAGCATTTGTTTATTTTCCTACTATTGTTAAATTTTTAATATTTCCCTAACTCACTGTTTATTTCACCTTTATTTTGCATAAAGACTAGAGATGAAACAGAATCACTGAAGCAAATTTGTCAAATTTTATTCAAGTTTTTGTGGCTGGGTAAAGATTTATAGGAAATATTGATTAAAAACAATACTCTAATAAGAATTTGAAATTATTATAAGAACCAGATGTACAAATTTGCAATATTACTACTTGAAATACTTGCAGTTATCAGGAATGGATATTGAATAGAGATGGGAGAAATTCATGGATTCACAAATCACATACTCTAGTTTTATCCTCAAATTCTTACAAATCTATTTTTGTCAAAGTAGCTCTCAATGTATCTTAATGGGTCACATTTAGTATACTATGATATAAATTATTAAATGGTTTATTGTGATTCAGAAATTGGGCTTATTTCTAGAAAACAATCTGAATTCTATATTTATCACCAAACATTTACAGACTAGAGCAATTTATTCGTAGGTACATAGCAATTGAATTGAATACACACACACAACATTAAAAACATTTTAATAGAGAAGAAAGCATATGAAATTATTTAAGCTAATCATGCCTCTATTAGGTATTTCCTGATGTGAGACAAACAGAAGTTTCCTATATGATATTTTTTAGAAAATTCCTAACTTCAATCTAATCTTAAAAAAAATCATCCAAGTATAAATGCAGTTTCATTCTACTAAAGAATTGACCAGTAATTCTTTAAACTTTCAAAATTATGAAAAACAGAGATTGAGAAATTGCCATAGAAGGGAGCAAAATATGGGGATTAGATGACTAAATCCAGTGTAATCTCTTGGATTGGTTATTGGAAGAAAAGACAGTGGAAATCTGATGATATCAAAATAAAGTCTGTAGTTTCTTCAAAATATTTTACTAATTAATGCTAGCTTTTTAAATTTTCTGCAGTCCACCATGATTATGAAAGATTCTTATATTAATAGAGACTAGAAGAAAAGTATTGGGAAACTCTCTATATTATCTTTTGATCTTTGCAATTTGTCTTGTTTATAATCATTTCAAAATAAAAAGTTAAATAATTTTAACAAATAAGTTATCTTGAAGGAAAAATTAAATTGGCTGTTTGAGCATATCTACAATGTAACATAAATGGTAGCCTCTATTATGATCAAAGATGTTCAACTTAAACATAATTGCTCATATGTAAAAAAAAATTAGTCCCATGTCATTGTCTTTGATAATTTTCATGTAATAACTGAGGAATCTCGAGACACAAACTAAGGCTTTTTTTTTTCTTTCTTTATTTTTATTTTTATTATTATTTTTTTTTTGCATCACTAGGGGTTGAACCCAGGGCCTAGTGCCAGATCACTGAGCTGCACACTCAGCCCATTTTTTTTTTTTTTTTTTTTTTTTTTTTTTTTTTTTTACTTTTTGAGACAGGGTCTCACTAAATTACACAGACTGCATCTGGTCTCGAACTTGTGATCCTCCCGAGCTGCTAGGATTACAGAAGTGTGCAACCGCACCCAGCTGCAAACTAAGGCATTTCAAAGTGCCTCTCTCTCTCTCTCTCTCTCTCTCTCTCTCTCTCTCTTAATTCCCTACTTTTCTTTCATCCCTCCCTCCTTCTCTTAAATAAAGCCAGTTATAATAAATTGTCCTGTATACATGATAAACTTACTAATTCAGGTTTTATTATGTAATAGTTTGCTTATTCGTAACAAAGTAACTAAATTTTATCGAGTGTTGGATATATTTCTTGTCATGAATTTTAGGAAATTATAATCACAGAAATGTTTTCCCAATCATTAATGTTAAACATGTGTTTAACACTGCAAGAGCGTTGAATGTTCCCGCGCCACCCCAGGGCTTCATGCATACTTCCCAAGCACTTTACCACAGAGCTACATACCTAACCCTTTATTATTTATTTATTTATGTATTTATTTTAAATTTTGAGATACAGTCTTATTAAGTTATGCAGGCTGCCTCTGGCCTCCAACTTGTGACCCTCTTTCTTCTGCCTCTCAATTCTCAAGTTGTTAGGATTATAGGACTGTGCCACTGCTCTTGGCAAACATTGACTATTTGACGAGGTCACTTCTGTTTAAAATATATCTTTTCTAATGCATCTTTGATTCAATGACTCACTTCAAAAGTATATTTTTTTCTTGTGCTTTGAATTTGACCCAGAAAAAATTTTAAGTATCATAATTAGACTAGATGGAAACAATAGGACTTCCATCCATCACTATGAAAAAACTGCCCTGCTGTGCAATTTTTTAAACATTGATTCTTCTATGTATGAAAGATATTTTATATGTATTTGCTTAAAAATAATTGCTATTTTCCTTGTCACACTAATTGTCCAAATATTAGTTGGGCCATTTTCTTAAAGTAAGAAAGAATATAAATTGTCTTTCATTTAGTTTTAAAAATAATAATCTCAAAAGAAGCTTCCCAACATATGGGTGGCATTCCCTCACCCACTCATGGCTTAGAATGAAACTTAAAAAGACAACTTTAAATATAACACAATAGTTGGATTTAAAAAGTTCTTTATTAGTTCTCATGTTTCTTTAATCATTGCAAAAAAACTTTTACTTGGTTTCCTAATTTCTTTGTTTTAAATTTTTTATTGTTGTTGTTGTTAGCTGCCGTTGAGTCGGTATCAGACTCACAGCGACCCTCATAGGGTTTTCAATGGCTGACTGTTTTGGGATTGCCTTGGGAGTGAATTGCCAGGCCCTTCTCCCATTTTTGTGGTGCTGGGAATTGAACTCAGGTCCTCAGAGACTGCAGCACAGCGCTCTACCAACTGAGCTAAATCCCAGCCCAAATTTTTATTAATCAAGAGATTTCCTTAATGTTATTAACCATTATTTTACAATATGTTGAATGTTGTTGTTAGGTGCCATGGAGTCATGTCCTACTCGTGGTGGGCCTTATAGGGTTTTCAGTGGCTGACTCTTTGCCTAGGGAGTGGATTGCCTAGGGAACTTATTGCCCTATTACCTAGGGAGTGGATTGCCACATCTTCTCCCCTTTTAATGGTGTTGGGATTTGAACTCTGGACCTTAGAGACTGCAGAGTGGTGCTCTACCAAGCTAAATCCCAGTCCGTAATGAATGTTGTTGTTGTTCATGTTAGTTGCCCTCGAGTCCCTGTCCAACTCATATCGACCCTCATAGGGTTTCCAATGGCTGTTTTTTTGGGGGGGATTGCTTTGGGAGTGGATTGCCAGGTCCTTCTCCCATTTTTGCTGTGCTGGGAATTGAACTTGGGACCTCAGAGACTGCAGCGCAGTGCTCTACCAACTGAGCTAAATCCAAGCCCTAATGAATGTTAGGCAAGGTTAATCGTTCTTGACATTCTACCTCTGTAGTTCACACAACTTCCTGGTTATTTGTGAGTTTATATATAATTAGATAAATTTATCACTGGTTTGCTTTTATTCGGAATGGAAATGTTCGCTCTTAATAACTTGTTCTTTCTTGATAACTTTTGTTGTATTTTTATTTTCAAATATCCATTCATTTTTAGAAATCTCTTCAAAATTATCTTTTTACCTATGAATGTGTTTAATTGAATTAAAATGATATAATCCACAAATCCTTTTGCAATGCGCATAAATCTAGTAAAAGAACTCTGTTAACTTCACAAAATGTCATATTTCCTCAGAAATTTCAGGTCACATTTGATAAACCCTATAACTCATGGCTGTCTGGAAAGTATACTGATTGAGAATTCATACCTGAAATACTTATTAGTAAAATTGAATGTTAAAATTAATACAATAAATTAATAAAGTTGAATGCTAGTTTATTTCCTAAGAATAATCTCAATAGATGTTCATACTAATTTTCCACACACTAATGGGTCATCTTAAAAACTTTTTCCAGGATCAGAATGAGAGGACAATAAAATTTTCTAACAATTCACCATGAAGTCTTGTGCAGCCAGGCATCTCTAATCACAATGATTCTGGAGACTGAGGCAGGAAGATCTCAAGTTTCAGGGCAGAGGAAGCCTTTGTAAATTAGCAAGACTGTCTCAAAAATAAATGAAATAGTTAAAAAATGTGTTGCAGGTGCATCCCAGTATCAGAACACTTGCAAATTATGTGTAAGGCCCTGGGTTCAATCCCCAAGTACTGAAAAAAATTATAATAACAATAAATAAGTAAATATTCACTGTGAAGAGCTCTTAGTAATCACCACAAGTGTGGCTTTTCTATTATTGAATGACTCCTGGGTACCCCTTTGCAGAACGTAATAATATAAAGTATAATATTTCTAAATATTTCTGTAGTTTAGCTGATTTTAGAAAGATAGTAGCAATTAAATAATACATATTAACCTGTGAAAGGTAATGATATTTATGTATTTATTTAGCAAGAGAAATATAAAAATTTATTACATGCATGGAAGCATTATACAAGAATAGAGTGACTTTCCCAAATCCCAGTGATATTTAGAAATTTGTATTTCCTCTTAGTAGTAGAAAGGAGGGAGCAGGCAATTTGGGGGAGTGCAAATGAATTTAGGAAGAGATGAATGTGCTCTCAGAAGGACAGGTGACATCTGTGTTGACATGTGTCAGCCTCCAATCTCCTGTCCTGTGATCCAAGTTACTCAGCCCTGGTTGATGAGATTCTGAGGGAGGAGACGGAAAACATTGGAGTTCCTTCACAGCATCCATCTTTAGCCAGATGAGGGGAGCTCAAGGAAGGTACATCTCCATTGAATAGTAATGATCATTAATGGAAATATATGTTCATCATAGTAAGCTCATTAGACAATGTCACTTAGTGAAATCTTAGCCAATTTAGTTTGCCTATGATGTTCACACTATGAAGAAATCACTTAAGGACACATTTCTCAGAACACTGTACTGCAGTGAAGAAATGAGTGACTCTTGACAAAAAAGATCATTACACTTTTTGGATCAAACATACTGTTTTAAAAAATCATAACACCAATATATTAAAAATAGAATATCAATCCAATAACCTAATGATAGAAACCCAAGTGATATTTAATATCACTGTGTAGATAATGATATATTTATTAATGGAGTTATCATAACATTGAAAACAATTGCTCATTGTTGTTGTTGTTGTTGTTAGGTGCCATCGAGTCGTGTCCGACTCATAGCGACCCTCATAGGGTTTTCAATGGCAGATTATTTCTGGATTGCCTTGGAGTGGGTTGCCACGTCCTTCTCCCGTAATTGCTCATTATGCTGCCCAAATCTTAACTGAAACCCTCGATGTCAGGTTTTCTAAACAGTTTCTCACCAGTTTACTACATGTGTGTATAAAACTTCTGCTATTAAATAGCTCAAAAGGTGATAAAATTCTTAGCATGATGTAAATGAAACTCGTTTATAAAATAATCTGTTTTGTGCCCAATCCATTTCTTTACTATAAAAACTCTAGCAATGTGATACCAAAAATATACAAAATTAACAAGGTATGATTGTGTCTGCAGAAAAACAAAGTAGCATTTTATCAAAAATGCAATTATTGAATTCAAATCTGAATCATATTTCCTTTTTTTGAGATGTTTTATGGTCATTTCTGTGTATGTATTTCACCTTTAAGAGATTAATAATATTTTTGCTCAAAGATGTTAAAAATAAAATTCTAAAATAAGTGTAAATTTTAGAGACATATTAATTTGCAGTGGGCAATATGAGTGGACAATGGTGTGAATAAAACAGATCATGAATGAGATTGGCTTTTACTCTGTGCTACTTGCAGGAAAGCCTGCAAACTTGGGAAACATTGAAAGAATAGACATAAGTTATCCTTCTATAAAATTTTCTCTTATCCATCAAACCACAAGCCTGTGACCATACTCTATGCTAATGATAATAGCCCTTTCCTTTTGCTCATAAATTCTCCCAATCACTTCTTTGCCTGTCCTTCAAAATAACATTTTAAATTTAATATTGTGTGACTGGAAGAGTCTATGAAAGCCAACCATAGAAACCATCTTCTCAAATTCTCAGCAAGTAAGAAATCTCAAAATGGCACTAGAAGATAAAAGGCTAGTGTCTAGAGGAGCATATCTTTATGGCATCATCTCAACTGATTGCCTCAGGGTTGAGCTTTCAATCTCTAAAATATTTGCAGGGAGTTTAGAATCGTAAAATTTCAATCTTGTGATCTCTTTGGCATTATCCATCAATTTAATAGCTGACACACCATTTTAAATTTTTATCATTAATCCATATGTTACAGTAATTGGTATGTAATCTTTTTGAAATGTTACATTTTACCATTGACTAAATTGATTCATTAAATTTCCTTGAAAATAGTAGAGCATGGAATGTTTTAGAAGAACAACAGATTTAAGGAAAATATAATGCTAGCTAAAAGAACTTAATCATACCATAAAAATTTATTCATAACAATTTAAAAAAGAAAAATTACCTTTAAAATGACTGTCTCTTATTAGTTCCCACAAAAGCAGTCATCTGAACAGAAAACTTTTCCTCAAGGGCATGGGAATTTAACAACTAAATATAGTTTATTTTCATAATTTCAAATCTAATATATTTCTAAAACTCCAATCACATATTCAAAACATGTTTGTGTTTGTTGTGCTAAGGGACAGAATAAGATGAGGAGGATGAAAAAACAAAACAACCAAAACCAAACAAAATCTTATGACTTGGGAAATATGCCAGTTGTGCTAAAATTATAATCTTTACAAATAGTTTATAGAAATTCAGATGTAGTTTGTCCAGACTTCTAATCTCTCCTTGGCTGTACATAAGCATTGTGTAAAATCTTTACCCATGATACAGAAAACACACATTCATTGGAATAGTGCCATTGAGATGCTCACATACACATGTAATAAACTCTTTCAGAATGAAGCAACTGAAGTTAGATTTTCTACACTACCTTATTCCCACTAATTGCTTGGCCTACAGATGATAACTATATTGTCTCATTTTTATTTTTATTTTTTTAGTATAGCTGGCCATTCCTAAGCACGTTTACTTATTTATTTTTACTTTATATTCTCCTATACAAAATTATTTCTGCCTGAAAACAATTAGTTCTGGCTGATTAAAATTCTTAGTTCCAATTTCATACATAAAATCCCACATAGTAGTTGTGTATTTTTCCTATGTATATTTTTAATTTATTTAAATTTACATATAAATTTGCATTCATTTATCATGTACATCATAATATTTTAAAGTATATGTAAACCGTGGAATGACTAAATCTAGCTAATTAACATGTCTCTTCCCTTATAGTACCTGTAATTATTTTTGTGGTGAGAACATTTAATTTCCATTCTGTTTGTATTTTCAGGAATGCCATATGTCATGATTAACTATAGTTACTATGTTGGACAAAAATACTCTTGAACTTATTTCTCCTATTTAACTTTTACTATATATCCTTTGACCAACATCTTTCCACCCTCATCTACTCACTTAAAATACCACCATTTAATATCCAGCACTTATTCTTACTTTCATGAGACCAACTTTTTTTGGATTCCACATACAAGTGAGATCATGCAGTATCTGTTTTCCTGTGCCCGGCTTATTTCACTTAATGTTATATCTTCTAGGTTCATCCACATTGGTGCAAATGACAGGATTTCATTACTATTTATGGCTGAATAGTTTCCCATTGTACATAAAAATTGCATTTATATTATCCATTCATCCACTAATAAACACTTAGATTGATTCCATATATTGCCTATCATGAATAGTGCTGAAATAAATGTGGGAGTGAAAGTATTCCTTCAATATCCTGATCTTATTTCTCTGGATATATATACCCAATAGAGGGACCATATAGTAGCTCCATTTTTAATTTTCTGAGGAAACTCCACATTGTTTTTTTATTATGCTTGTACCAATTTATATTCCCATCAACAGCATGGAAGCATTTCCTTTCTTTATATTCTTTCCAATCCTTGCTATTTTTTGTCATTTTGATAATGGTCATTCTAGAAAATATAATGGGGCACCTTGTTATGGTCTCAACTTGCAGTTCCCTGATAGTGATGCTGATAATATTTTTTTTCCTCCAGGTATTAGTTGGCCATTTATATCTTCTTCTAAGAAATGTCTAATCAGGCCCTTTTCTCGTTGTTTTTCAATTGGGCCTTTATTTTTGTGCTATGGAGTGTCTGAGCTCTTTATGTAGTTAGAATATTTACATTTTATTGGATGCACACCTTACAATATTCTCTCCTATTCATCAAGTTGTCTTTTCATTTATTGTTTTAACTTGCTCTGCAGAAATGTGTACATATGTGTGTGTGTGCGTGTGTGTGTGTGTGTGTGATTATTTTGGTAAGAGCCCATGTGTCTATTTTTCAATTTGCTGCTTGTTCTTTCGGTACTCTATTGAAATTATCATTGCCCAGACCAATGTCAAGAATCTTTTTTTCTATTTTCTTCTAGTAGCTTTACTGTTTCAGGCCTTAACTTTTTAAAAAATCTATTTTCAGTAGATTTCCACATGTGATATGTGTTAATGGTCTAATATCTTCCCTGTGAATATTCTTCCAATAATATTTTTATATAGATTTTTATTTCTCTTCAGCATGTTTCTGAAACCTTTTCAAAGCTAAGTTGGCTATGAATGTACAAGGTTATTTCTGGGCTTTCTGATCTCTTCCATTTGTTTATAAATCTGCTTTAATGCTTTGTACTGTGCAGTTTTGAATATATAGCTTGGTAGTATATATGTATTTTTTTCTTTGTGCTGAGGATTGCTTTGGATATTCTCTATTTTTTGGAAATTGCATATGACTTTTAGGATTTTTTTCTCATTCTATGGAAAATGTCTTTGAAATTTAGTAGGGATTACATTGAAACTGTAGACTTTTTTGAATAGGATGTACACTTAAGAAATTTCTTTCAAGGTGTGAGCATAGGATCTATTTCCATGTATTTGTGTCTTCTCTTCTCCAATTTCTTTCACCAATATTTTAGATTTCAGTATAGAGATCTTTTATCTTCTTGAACATATTTATTCTCAAGTATTTTTGATGCTATTATAAAGATTACTTTCTCAATTTCTCTTTCTCATATTCATTGTTAATTTACAGATTATGTTATTTTTTATCATTCAAATTTATTGAAATCTTGTGTTAGTCTAAATAATTTTTGATAGAGTCCTTAGGTAGATAGATAGATAGATAGATAGATAGATAGATAGATAGATAGATAGATGGCATGATTGTTGTTGTTGTTGTTAGGTGCCGTCTAGTCGGTATCTGACTCAGAGCGACCCTCATAGGGTTTTTAATGCCTGAGTGCTTTGGGATTGCCTTGGGAGTGGATTGCCAGGCCCTTCTCCCATTTTTGTGGTGCTGGGAATCGAACTCGGGGCCTCAGACACTGCAGCGCAGCGCTCTACTCACTGAGCTAAATCCCAGCCCAAAGGCATGATTATATATATGTATATATATACATATATATATAATACAGATACAGGCAAATACAGATAATATAAATACTTTCTTTCCAATTTGTAAGTATTTCATTCCTTTGCTTGCCTAATTTCTTTCTTTTTTCTTTCTTTCTTTCTTTCTTTCTTTCTTTCTTTCTTTTTTTTTTTATTTTTTTCAGTACTGGGGGTTGAACCCAGGGTCTCACTTGCATGCTTTGCAAACGCTGTGCTTCTGAATTGCACCCCCAGCCCATTTTTTTTTCTTTCTGAGACAGAGTCTCACTAAATTATGCAGACTGCCTCTGATCTCAAACTTGTGATCCTCATGCATCTGCCCTGGAGTCACTGGGATTACAGGCATGCACCACAGTGCCTGGCACCTAATTTCTTATGTAGGACTTTCAGCACTGTACTGAATGGAAGTGGCTCTTTGTCTTCTTCCTGATATTTTTCTTTTAGCACTTCAGTGTTGAGTGTGATATTAGCTGTGGGCCTACCAAATAAATACATTGAATTTTTTGTCATGTTTGCCTCTAGGACAAAAGTTACAAGGCAGGAGTATTATAAATAACTATAGTCATAATAATTTAGTAAATGATACCTAATAGGAAGCCTGCAGCCGTAGCCCTGTGGCATCCGATCCTGTCAGATCTCGGAAGCTAAACAGAGTCAGGCCTGGTTAGTACCTGGATGGGAGACCGCCTGGGAACACCAGAAGCTGTAGGCTTGGGAGAAGGACCTGGAAACCCCCTCCCAAAAATAAATCTGCCATTGAAAACCCTATGAACAGCAGAGAAACACTGACAATAGTGTTTCCCCTGTTGTACAGAGGGTTACTATGAGTTGGATACCGACTCGACAGCACCTAACAGCAACAACAACAACAACCTAATAGGAAAGATTTGAATTTTGGTGTCAATAACATAAAATATGGCATTGGAAGAGAATTTAAAATATGAATTCTTACCTGTAGGTGAAGTTAAAATGTTAATACTCTAAAATAAATGGTGAGCTGTTACAACCATGAGTGGTTTTATGTTAATCACACACAAAAAGTCTATAGTAGATATACAAAAAAATTTTTTTAAATGATTGAAATGTACGACACAAAAGTAAAGCCCACCAAAGTCCAAAGGAAAGCAGTAAAATAAAAGAATGGAAAAATTAAATTGCAAATCAGTTAACAAAATGATAATAGTTAATCCTTTGCTGTCAATAATTACTTTAAATATGAATTAAGTTGTCCAATCAAAAGATAGGATGACTGAATGGAAAAATAAAATGATCCAACTATATACTACCTACAAAATATTTATTTCATCTTTCAGTGAACATACTTTTTACCCAGAATGTAAAGACATGCAAATGCAAACTAAAAGAAAGAAATGAAAGCTATTCTTATGTTAGATAAGAGCGTGAGCCATAAACTGTCAAAAAGGACAAAGAAAGTCATTTTACACTGAGAAAGTGTCAATTCACCTAAGGAATATAACCACTCTAAGTATACATGTATGGGAGAAGGACGTGGCAACCCACTCCCAAGGCAATCCTGAAACAGTCAGCCATTGTAAACCCTATGAGGGTCACTATGAGTCGGACTCAACTAGATGGCACCTAACAACAACAACAAGTATATATGTATTGGAGTTTCTAAGTATGTAAAATAAATATTAGTAGAATCAAAGGAAGAAATAAATATCAATACAATAATACTAGGGAACTTCAATGCCACATTTTAAACAGTGGATATATGTTCCAGACAAAAAATAATCAATAAAGAAATGTTGAATTTGAAAAACACTATGGACCAGATCAGTATCATGCACATGAGTCAATCCACTTGACCTCAGCAAACTACACTTTCTTTTCATTATACACAGAACATACTTCTGAATAAATCATAGGTCATGTCACAAAAGAAGTCTTAATAAATATTAGGAAAAAGAAATCATATCAAGTAACTTTTCTGAACTTCCTAGTACAAAGTGAAAAATCAATTAATGGGTTGAAAATTGGATAATTCATATATATCATATAAATTATAAAATATATTCCTGAATACCCAATAGATCAATGAATAAAATCAAAAGTGTTTTGCAAAGCAGATTTGTAAATTATCATTCAAAAAAAATTCCTACTACATGGAGAAGAGTATTGATTATTTCTTCCTCAACTACCAGATAGAGGGATCCATATTGTTATGCTCACTTAATCCAGGATTAGATTAGACCTGTCATGCTGTGGTTAACTATTTGTCTGAGGACACTGAGAAAGAATACACTCACAACAAAAGTTATGCAAACTGGGGACAGAATTAGCTGAACAATATGAGTTGATCTAGGACTCACGAAAGTTGTGGGTAGATGGCATCTTGAGTTTATATGCCTCCCTGCTTTTTGGTGGTATTTGGGGTTGAACCCAGGGCCTCACACATGCTTTGCAAGTGCTCTACCACTGAGCTGTACACCAATTCCCTTCTATTTTCTTTTCTTGAAACCAGATCACTAAGTTACATATGCTACCACTGGCCTCAGACTTGCAATTCTTCTGCCTATGCCTTCCAAATCACTGAGACTACACCTAGCTACATAATTAACTTTGTACCACAGTTGAGGGACCCTAAAAGGCAGCCCTACCTGGTTTCCATACCTCAGACACCACTGGGCACACTGGGAAAAAGTTTGAAGAACATCCTGCTTCCAGTGGAATGAAGAACAAAGCCCAGACTGTTGTGGACCATTCCTTCTTGATTTAAGATGTATTTCTTAAGAGTGACAGAAACAGGGCCAGGACTTTTTCAGTCAGCTCCTGTCTGCTTTAGAATAAGGTATTCCCAACACATTCTACTGTTACTCAATTTTCTTTTTTTCAGTACTTGGGGGTTGAAATAAGGGCCTGAGCATACTTTGTAAGTGCTCAACCACTTGGCTGCACCTCTAATCCATTTTTCAATTTTTTTAAAAAAATTTTGAGTCAAGGTCTCATTGTGTTACACAAACTGCTGCTGACCTCCATCTTATGGTTCTCCTACCTCTACCTCTGGAGTAGCTGGGATTACAGGTGTTCACCACCACACTCTGCTTACTGTTACTCTTGATAACTACAAATAATAAAGTAGAGAGAACTAAGTTAGTAGACGCACAACCAGAGAATTATACTACGGATATTAGAAATATCTCAAGACAAATTTAAATGGAAACACAGCATACTAAGCATATGGGATACAAGTAAAATAGTTATAAGAAAGAAGTTTAGAGCAATAAATAGCTACAAACAAGCTAATGCAAATAGAGAAAGATGAACAAATTCAGAGAAATGAGAATACCAGAATAATAATAGTGAAGATCAGACCTAAAATAAATAAAATAGAGAAAGATCAACAAAAATAAGAATTGATTATTTAAAAAGACAGACCATTAGCTAGACTAAAGAAAAAAGAAATCTCAAATCAAATCATAAGGAAAGATAAAACATTGCAAATAATATCACAGAAATACAGATTATATGTCAAGAAATTAGGTATCCTTGGAGAAAGCATAACTTCCTAGAAACATGAAATGTACCAGTACCCAAATCATGAAGTAGTAAAACACTCGAAAAGATCTACTATGAGTCATATTATATCAATAATCAAACAACTCTCACCAAAGAAAATTCCAGAATCTGATAGTTTACTGCTAAATTCTACCACATAATCAAAGAATAAATAACATTAATCTTTCTTAAGCTCTTCCAAAATATTTAAGAGGCTGAGGCACATCCAAATTCACTTTATAAGGCTAACATTTGATTTCTATCAAAGCCAGATGAAGATGCAAAAGAAACAGATGCAAAAATACTCAGCACAGGACTAGCAACGTTAAATCAATAGTACATTAAAAGTAATATACCATGATCAAGTAGTATTTCTCCCTAAAATACAAAGATGGTTCAACACATCCAATTCTATAAATGTGCTACACTACATTAACAGAATGAAGGATTTTATCATCTCAATAGATGCAGGAAAAGTCTTTGACAAGATCCCACATCCTCTCATGACAAAAAAAGCTCTCAATAAACCAAAAATACAAAAATAAAACATTTTTAATGTATGACTTTAGTATATACCAAATATTTTTTATTCAAAGTTAACTTTCCATGTAAAAATTTTATGATTCATAGGTTTTGATTATTTCCAGCATTCATTTTTCACTTTGAAAAATAGATGATAGAAAAAATTGTGGTAATACACTAGTTACAGTATTATAAGAATCCAGAGGAAAATAATAATAAGTTGAATGAAAATGAAATTGTTTGAAATATGTACAAAAATTATGCATTTTTAACTTTTTCTGTAGTTTGATAGCAAATATTTTGAACAAAACTGACTTTTTACCTCTATTGCAATAGGATAGCAAAAGTTATAGATAATATGTTGTTGTTGTTAGGTGCCGTCGAGTCGGTATCCGACTCATAGCAACCCTCTGTACAACAGGGGAAACACTATTGTCAGTGCTTCTCTGCTGTTCATAGGGTTTTCAATGGCAGATTGATTTTTGGGAGGGGGTTTCCAGGTCCTTCTCCCAAGCCTACAGCTTCTGGTGTTCCCAGGCGGTCTCCCATCCAGGTAGTAACCAGGCCTGACCCTGCTTAGCTTCCGAGATCTGACGGGATCGGATGCCACAGGGCTACCACTGCAGGCCAGATAATATGTTAACAAATGCATATTATTCTTCCAATACAATTGTTTTCACAAAGCAGGATGTAGGCAAGATTTATCCTACAGGATCAATTATTGTTCTAATGAAAAAATAATAATTTTAGAGATTTTGTTTCAAAAGGAAGTTCATGATAAAAAAGACCATTAAGTGTACTTAACCCACTAATTTCTAAATTTCTTTGATTAGAAAGGATATATTATAAAAATAGAATTCCAACATTAAATAATTTATTTCAAAAAGTTTATATTTTATTCATAGAGGTTGAAATTAATGGGAAAACTTTAATATTTTCTTTGTATATACCTGCATATATAAATATTTGGCATACAATGAGAAAGGAAATACATGCATTGTCAATTTGAGCACATAGAAAATTCTTTAAAGGCAGGAAGAGCATACCTGACCTGTCATCATTTTTGTATATTCTTTAATTTTTATTACTAGCTTGTTATATCTAGTCTTTTAGACATTTTGAAGATGAAATAAATGTGAATAGGAAATCTAATGAGCCATCAAATAGATAACAATAATCATGAGTATCTCTGAATACTAATTGGCAAAAAGATTTATTACCTATGTTAGAATTATTACCTATGTTTCCCAAAAATATAATTCTTCCTGAAATCGAAATTATAGCCAAGAAGGGAAGTTATATTTTTTAAATTAATAATTACACTGGGTGACTAAATATTTAAATGATATTTTCAAGCGAAATTAAATATTTTTCTTCATGTGTCTTTTAGCACAAGAGATAAGGATTTTTAGTTATTGCTTACATCATTATAGTTCAAGACTAAACAATGTATTATGCTTTAAGTAAAATTTTTGAAAAACTTAAAATGCTCCGTTTCCATTTATTGAAACAATAACTTTAAAAGAGTAGCCAACACTTTAGGGTACTTACCTTGTTCCAGACATTGTTCCTGACAAAATATGTAAGATGGGTACTCTACATATGCCTATTTTACCAACAAAGAAATTGACAGCAGGAAAGATTTGATGGTTTCACTATGACTGAACACTGAGTAAACTGAAGAGAGCTAGCTAATTTGTCATTAAACTGTGCTCTTAACCTCTCTGCATATTACCTCATCGTAAAAATTAGTATACAGTACCCCTCCATCCTGGTTTTTCAATGTTTATAGAGTTCAAAAGAACATCACATTTTGGGACACAAGATAGAGATATATACTCTGTTGATAATTAACAATTTAATTCCACGAAGAATATTTACTTCTTTTCATTTTAAAAAAAGGTATTCCTTTTCAATAATAAGCAGGAGAGATGAAGTACACTAAAGAAGTATCAGAGTGTATGCTACTTCCTATGAACAGCTGGATGATTAAAAAAGATATACACTTACAAAACATTTATTGATGACATAGTTGTTTCTGTTTCACACACACAAACACACGGGCACATACACAAGAATCCTCATGCCCACATGCACACATACACTAACATGCATATAAACACATCAGTGAACACACACACACACACACACACACACACACACACACACACACACACTGCAATTTCCATAAGCTATACCTGTTTCTAGGTCTTGCTCTTTCTTTAGCTGAAGTAATTTTGGAAATCAAAAGTTTCATTTATTTCATCTATGAAATTATGACAAGTGATTGGATGGCATAAGTGATTTTTGTTAATTTTGCTTTTGGTGTCTATGATTTTGGTAATTTTCTGAATTATGGTTTAACAATATGGAATATTGTGTTGATTGACAATAATAGTTACAAATGCCCGTCCAGGTTATAGGGTCAGGTATTGATACATTTTACCAATAATTCTTGCTTCCTTTTCTACTTAAATGGAGAAAAATATGGAATTAGCTATATTATTCTCTTCAATTTCAACATTATCTTTCACAGGCTTAGAGTCATAGACTAATAAATTTTATGATTAAATAGAAATATTTTAGACAACTTGAAAGAAAAGTAAGTTATCCCAAGATCATATATGAGGTATTTTTGTTTGAAAATTCTATGTCTTAGTTATATAATCTTTCTTGTTCTGATTTCTAATAGATCCTTTTGGGAAGGAAGTCACTTCTACTTCTCCATGTTTGGAAAATATTCATGGACACTTTGGGTCTACAATTTGTTTCCTCTATCTGCTATACTACAGATAAGATCCAGATGAAAATAAATTCTATAGCTATTCATGGACCACCCACTAAACAACCTCAAGTTTAAAAATCAATATGGGCCCAAGTATAGGAAAATAATTGGATTTTGCTCCCTGACTAAACTTTCTTCTGAATGTATTGGACATAACTTAAGTTTCACCATTCTGGGTCTTATTACAACTGAATTTAAGATTGTCTTGTTCCTTGACAATAATCCAGTTTGAATTATAACAAATATACTCTGCTACATTTTTTTCTAATTTATGGACATTGATCAGTGGAGATATGCTAGCTGCCTTATTATTAGAAAATAAAGTAATGTTTCCACTAGCAAACATTTGTCAATTATATTTTTTATTGTTTCTTATGGAAAGTAACTTCTGGTTACTGTGGATTGATGTAAACCCACACACCATGTCCAAGTAGCTGGGGAAAACATGTCAGTACATCACATTTGATGACTGCTTAAAATATTAAAAAACCTAAATTATTCTGCAATATCATGATATATTTGGCATGGTTTCAGAAAGCATCATTCATTGCTTCTTATCATTTATAGATATAATAAATTAAGGATTACATGTTCAAACATTCAAAAAATATCTGCTGCTCTGGTAGCAAGTGACATTTACTTAATTTACAAACACAAATTTTAGTTTAGATATCTGTTTTACTTATGGTTTGACTCCTGAAAGTAAAAGAGAAATCTTAGAGCTCTAGAAGTAATCAAATTTTTCCCTTTTGTCAAAAATACCAAAATTGAACGATTTTTATATTGAAAATAATCCAGGAATATGTCTCGAGGTACTATTTTATCAAATGATTGAAAACAGAATATAAAATATAAATTAGTTAATACAAGCATAAAAGTGATAACAGATAAACTGTCATTACTTCC